>SKCR01005921.1:0-83777 GCA_019454045.1 Zanthoxylum bungeanum | reverse complement strand
CATTTTGAGAAATCACCTGTTGACAGAAGAAATGACGCCATTGTTTTGAGAAATCACCCTAGGATGAAGGAAAGAACGAAGAGAGGAAGGATGATGAAGCGAAGAGCGAGTAGGGCTTGGGACGATCGAATTAGGGGTTAGGATGAAAATACATGATTGCATTACTCCCACGATTACAGCAGTTAAGCAGTTTTTCCTTCACGATCAAGCAGTTGGGACGCACAGCTCAATGGTTGAAGATACATCCAGCAGTTGCAGGGAGATACTGGAACTGCCCAAGCGGTTTACAAGCTTCACTATAAAAGATCACTCGTACAAAGAGGTAAACCCCGATCAAATGAAGACTCAAATGAGCATTTTTTTATTTTTTATTTCTTAAACTGTAATCCTTAGGACTGTAATTTGTATGCTTGCGCCCCTTAGAGGCTTATTCATTTAATCAAACACCCATCGCTGGGAATTTTTCTCAAGAGGTTTGAACCTTACACGTTCTTCTTTCTTCACGCATAAAATTACGCAAACAGTTTTTGGTGACCACAGTGGGAGATTTGGTGTAAAGAGTGGAGATGCCTCCGAAAAAAAATGCCCAAACTGGCTCGAATGCGGAGGAAGGAGGACTGGAGCAAACCAACCACCCCACGTTCCAGCCGTAGTCAGTCATTTCGAGGGTCTGGCAGACGCTAGCGATACGAACCTATGAGAGAGCTCAGCCCTAACGCAGTACGCGTTGTTCGGTGAATTCACGCAGGATGTTGTCGAACATGTTAGGCTTCAAAATGCGCATGTCATTGATAAATTCATATCAACTAGCAATTCACATTATGAAAACATAGCCAAACATCTAAGCTCGTTGAATGAATTAATGGCCAAATGTGTAATGGAGGGACGGCGCTGCCGTGGACTACGCCTCTTCCTACACCAAGCAGTCAGGAGGATGGTCCTAGTAATGTTCCTCCGCAAGGGATCAGCATCCCTACGGTTCTTAGGGGAGGAATAAGTCCTGGGGGCAATGGCCCACAATTAGGGCCAAATATACACTAAGGGCCGAATATAACACAACATGAAGTGGTGTTGCCTCAAAGCATCCAAGCTTCTCAGGGGCAGAATCCTGATTGTGTCCCACTCTTGAGAGGACCACAGCCACCGCCCATGGCCTTGCCATTTAATGGCCATGATATGTTAAGGGAATAAATGACCGAGATCCTTCAAAACCAATTCGGTCTAGGCATACAGCCAATTCGGCCAAGATATCGGAAGCCGTATGCTGATTGGATCGATGTGGCTTATCCATGGCCTCGAAACTACAAGATACCAGATTTTTCCCTTTTTACGGGATCTGGGAAAGTTTCTACCATGGAACACATAGGGCGATTTACCCTTCAGTGTGTGGAATTCAATGATTTCCACAAGTTGAGTTTATTTCACGGCTCATTGTCAGGAGTAGCTTTCTCCTGGTATGTCAGTCTGCCGGCCAATTCGGTAGAAAGTTGGCAGCAAATGGAAAATTGTTCCATGCGTAATTTTACAAGGCCGAATCTGAAGTAGCTTTGGCCGATTTGGCAAATCTAAGACAATCGCCAGGAGAATGGGCCGAGACATTTTTACAGTGGTTTAAGGTAGCCCGAGGCCGATGTTACGTGCCTTTGCCCGAATAGGAATTTGTGAGGATCGCTCAAGGTTGCCTCAATCTCGATCTAAAGAAGAAATTTCAGGATGGTGAATTTTGGGACCTTCCCCAACTCACCACTAGTGTGGTGCGTTATGAACGGTTATTACGAGAAGAGGAGCAAATGAAAAATTCGAGCAGAGAGACATATTATAGAAACATTGATTATGAAATGGGTGAAGTAGACGTCGAATCGGCTGATTTATGTTTGGCCGAATTGGTTAAGGGAAAGCCTTACATTTATAAGACGTGGGCGGAGCCCCAAGCCAATGAAAAGAATGATAAAAAGTAGAAACTTCTCTTTTGATATCACTAAAGTTGATTCCATATTCGACCAGTTACATAAAGATAAACAAATTAGTTTGAGCGATCGACATACATTGCCAACAGCCCAGCAAATCGGTAATAAAAAATATTGTAAGTGGCACAATGCACGGTCTCATACAACTAATAATTGTCATGTTTTTCGAAATGTGTTACAGGATTCGATAGAATCTGGATGAATTACGTTCGAGAAAAAGATGACAGTGGATAAAACCCTTTTTCCAAAATCGCTGGAATTGAACATGATCAACCCAAACCTTGCCAAGACAAATCTACCGAATGTCAAATTGGTTTTAGACGAAGGACAGCACCATCATCGTCCAAGCGTTTTGGAAAGAATAAAGGTACTTTCAAAGCGGGGAGACCGACAGAATGTTTGTATTTGATGCCAAAATAATATAGAATGGATGAGGGAGTTAGAAGAGACTTGTGAAAAGCCCATAAAGAAAGAGTCAGCAACATAGCAGTCGCGGACCTTCGCCCAAGATTCTATGGGGAGAATTAAAATTTCGTCCAAAATGTAAAGACGTTTAGGCCAAAAATTCATCGGCCTAATATATGGTATTCATACGAAAGCCACTTTCAGGAGAGCGTCCAGGCAAGAACTATCCCCCGTGGATGAAATGATGAGGACGCAGTTAAGGCGACATCAAAGAAACTATGGCCGTATGATACGCGACAAGGCGAAGCAATGACCACCACGGGCCATAGCCCTCGCATCATAGAGAAATCAGAAGTAAACAGAAGCGATATCGAAAAAGGAGCAGTGACGAGCGATGATGAACGCACTAAGTTCGACATGTGAAAGTGGGATGAAACAGATGACGAAGAACCTCATATCGTCATTCAGTTCGGCAGTATGCCACGGTTGTGGCCAACCATTACTTGTTGCCAGAAAGTTCAAGGGGGATAACAACCCAGAAGCTGGAACAAGCAAAGACGTCTATGAGGGCAACGAGACCGAATTTGCAGCACTATCGATAACAGATAGGGAGACTTCAGATGATGAAATGACCGACATAGAAGAAGAAATAGACATCAGAACCGAAACAAGGAAAAAATGGAATTTCACAAAATCGGCTTCTCAAAGAATTATATGAGGCCGGTAATCCTACAGTCGAGGCATTGGGAGAAGATTTGGGACGATGTCTATTCCTCATTTTGTATGGGACACCTAAGATAAAACGGATCATCATCAGAGCCGAAAAACAGAGATTGGCCGTCAATAATGCCTCTCATGGTGCACCAGCCACGTTGTCACCATCTGGATGAGACAAAGAAGAAAAATCACTCCAAGCTAACAATGAGGGCGATCACGTAATGGAGGTAGGTCTGTCAGGGAAGGTGATATTCCCAAAACCACCACCACAAATGACAAAGCATCTGTGGCCATTGTACGTAAAAGCGAAGGCTAATGGGATACATATCGCCAAAGTGTTGATTGATAATGGGGCAGCCATTAATGCAATGCCAGTTAGGATGCTAGGACGATTGGAAAAGGCAGAAGAAGACCTCCTCCATACGGAAGTGGTGCTTACTAGCTTTAATGGAGGGGCGACCACGGCCAAATGAGTTATTCCGTTAGACATGCAAGTGGGAAGTACTACGAAAATGGTAGTATTTTTCGTCATAGATGGGCCGACAACGTACAATCTACTCTGGGATGAGATTGGATACACGGCAACCGATGCATCCCTTCATCCCTTCATCAATGCCTAGTTTTCTGGAACCAGAAGGACGAGGTGGAGATAGTGCATGCCGACAACAAGCCTTTCACTGCAGAAATAAATTCAACCGAGTACTTCATGTACGAATGGAATTATGGGCCGACCAGAGTTCTGAATGAAGGGGAAAAACCCGACCATTATGGCTCAAAATGATTTGTTCGTGCAGACAAGACCAATCATAGTGGTTTTTACGCACAGTAATTTAAATGAAGAAAAAATAAAATAAGGAGCAAGCCGCCCTTGCAGCCTCCAAGGCCAATTTAATGGCCTATGTAGCAGAACGAAGAAATGAGGCCGAAGCACATGCCGCGATTTCGGCCTTAAGAGGCAAACTGCTAGTGCATCAGAAGGAGGACAAGATAAGAGAATTATGTGGAGTGGATTGCTTGATAGAATGAAGTGAATCAGTGGAAGAAGAATACGCTCTGAATGGACGACGAAAGACAAATATCTCAAGAGGACAAGATATGTTGGGCGAGGTAAATCTAGGGAACGAGCATGATAGACGCATCACTTACGTTAGCAATGACTGGAGTCCCAGGTACGTGAAAAGCTAATTTGTTTACTGTGAAAGTATAAAGATTATTTTGCATGTGACTACAACGAGATGCCTGGTTTAGATAGAACATTGGTGGAGCATATGCTGCCAATCGTGCCAGGCCATAGGCCTCACAAGTAGCCTATCCGGAGGTTTGCGCCCGATGTCATGCCTGATATTAAGAAAGAAGTGAACGCCTTTTAGAGGCGAAATTTATTAGGACGACCAGGTATGTGGAATGGTTGTCAAATATCGTCCTAGTCAGGAAAAAGAATGGAAAAATAAGAATATGTATAGACTTTAGGAATTTAAACTTAGTGACGCCAAAAGATCAATACCCAATGCCGACAGTAGATTCCCTAGTGGACTCCACGGCGGGGTACCAAGTCTACTCTTTTATGGATGGGTATGCAGGTTATAATCAGATTTACATTGTCGAAAATGATGTACACAAAACAGCTTTTAGGTGCCCAGGCTATCTAGGGTGTTATGAATGGGTAGTGATGCTGTTCGGCCTGAAAAACGCTGGTGCTACTTATCAGTGGGCCATGAATTTAATTTTTCATGACATAATCGGTGAATTCGTAGAATTCTATGTGGATGATATAGTGGCTAAGTCTGTGACCATGGAAAAACATTTCAGCCATTTAGCAATGGCCTTTGAGTGAATGAGAAAGTTTCAACTAAAATTGAACCCTGCCAAATATGCTTTCGGGGTGTGCGTAGGAAATTTTCTAGGTTTTCTAAAACACTAACGGGGAATCGAGATTGACACCAATAAATTCCGGGCGATCACCGAAACTATACCACCCCGTAGTAAGAAAGAGTTACAGAGGTTTCTAGGGAAAATCAACTTCTTAAGACGATTTATCTCCAATTGTGCAGGGAAAACAAAAGTGTTCTCATCCTTATTGAGGTTAAAGGACAAGGACGAATTCGTTTGGACCGAAGAACACCAACAAGCTTTTGACAGCCTGAAGAAATACTTGTCACAGCCGCCGGTGATGGTACCTCCAGTGCTAGGAAGACCAATGAAATTGTACATATTGGCCGAGGAACAGTCCATTGCAGGGATGATCACGCAAGATGACGACATGAACGTTTAGAGAGCCATTTATTATATCAGCAGACAATTGCTGAATTATGAATGTAATTATTCTCCAATGGAGAAATTATGTTTGGCTTTATATTTCACATATACTAAATTACGAGCCTACCTTAGGGCGAACATAGTGTATTTGATCACGAGAATTAATATAATAAAGTACATGTTTTCTCGTCCTATCTTGCATCAAAGAGTTGGGTATTGGTCACTGTCACTTTCAGAATTCAATATACGGCATGAGCCCCAAAAAGTCGTTAAAAATCAAGCTTTGGCCGATTTTTTGGCCGATCACCCATGCTTGAGCACTATTAGAGAAATAGAAATGGATCTGGATGAATGCAGTCTGAAACCATAGACGATGTATTTCGATGGATCCAGCACAATGAAAGGAGCTGGAATATGGATTGTCTTAGTCAGCCCATTAGGAGAATCATTTCGGTTCTTAATCAAGTTGAACGAATATTGCACTAATAACCAGGCCGAAAACGAAGCCTTGATACTTGGGTTAGAGATGCTCCTCAACATGGGAGTGACCCATGTATCCATTAAGGGGGATTCGCAACTAGTAATCCAACAAGTGATAGGGACCTTTAGATGCCAAAGCTCATCGGTCATGGCATTATTAGATGTGGCTAAAGAATTGGTAGAGCGATTTGATCATGCTGAGTTGGAACACGTTCCAAGGGCGAAGAACGAATTGGCCAATAGCTAGCCCAAACAGCTTCTGGGTATAAGCAGAAAAATATAGGTGGGATATATAGGGGGGATGAGATCAAGCCAGCCTAATGAGACGAAGTAGGCAGACAGTTGTCATGGTCATCGAAGCCGAAGAGGAGGACGATTGGCGAGGTGAAATCAAGACATTTCTAAAATAACCCGAATGAGGGATGATCGAAGGCTAAAACTTAAAGCCTTGAACTACTTAGTCTCAAAAGACGTGCTATATAAAAAGCGACAAGATGGATTGTTGTTGAAATATGTAGGGCCATCCGAATTCAAAACTATTATGGCCGAAGTACATGAAGGTGTTTGTGGGGCTCACCAAGCAGGAATAAAGATGAGATGGCTGATTATACGAAGCGGTTATTATTGGTTGAAGATAGGAGAATCGTGCATATCGTATGCCAAATGATGCATTGCTTGTCAGAAGTACGAGCCTATTTAAAGGGCACCAGCAACCGAGATGATCCTAGTCATTAAACCTTGGTCGTTTATGGGATGGGCGATAGATTTGATAGGGAAGATTTACCAAGCATCAAGCAAGAGGCATACTTTCATCATTTTCGCTACCGATTTCTTTACCAAATGGGTGGAAGCTATCCCAGTTGTGGAAATCTCCCAAGAACAAATCATCAAGTTCATAAAAGAACAATAATTCACCGATGTGGTATACCACAAACAATAATGGTAGATCGTGGCAACTCATTAAATGATGAAAAGGTGAAAGGTTTCATGGTCGAATACAGAATTTGGTTGGTGAACACTACCCCCTATTACCCTTAGTCAAACAGTCAAGCAGAATCGTCCATTAAGACCCTTAAAGGGTTGATTCGGAAGATGGTGACAGACAACGCTAGACGATGGGATGAATATTTGAGTCAGGCTCTATGGGCCTATAGGACGTCATCACGAACAAGTACTTCAGTGATGCCATTTTAATTAGTGTATGGTCACGAGGTTGTGCTTCCAGTAGAAATGAATATCGAGTCCACCAGGGTGATGTTACAAGAGAAGTTGACAAAGAAAGACTACGACAAGGTAATGATCCAGAATCTGTTGGATTTGGACGATATCAGATGTGATGTGCTAAATCATCTAGAAGCACAAAAGAGAAAAATAGCCAAGGAATATAATCTCAGAGTAATGGCTAAATCGTTCAGGGAGGGCGAATTAGTATGGAAAACTATATTGCCACTTGGTTCTAAGGACCCAGTGTATGGCAAATGGTCGCCCAACTAGGAAGGCCCATTCGTGGTGAAAGATATGTTACCAAACAGAGCCTATCATTTGCAGGACTTGAATGAAAGAGTGCATGCAAGAGCGATAAATGACAAGTACTTAAAGAGATATGTGCCCTCTTTGTGGGAGCATGAAAATGTACAAAATACACTGAAATAATAATGTATTCTTATTAATTACGGACGAAAACGTCCTAAAAATACAAGGGATAAATGATATAACGTCTTACAAATCATTAATTTTGGCCCAAAGACCACCGAAAATCCTCGGGAAGCTCCTTAATTGCCGAGAGCGTCTCTCTCCCCAGGCGTCATTCGTCCTGTATCTCCACACCCACCGCATCCAAATCAGCCAAGCTTTTCTCAATATTTATACGGTCGAGCCCTTCATACTCTGCCATAGAATTGTCCATCTCTGTTACTTGAATAGCAATGGTCCTCCTCTTAGCCTCTATTCTCATACGACTTTCATCGATAAGATGCTGAATCTCTTGTAATTGTCGCTCCAGGTCCAGGAGAACCGATTCCTCGGTCATCATCTCATCTGTAGTCCCCCTCAGGGACTGATGAAAGGCGTCGAGAGAGCCACGAAGCATTTTTTTCCTCATTACAAAGGAGCGAAGACCGACCCTCTGGCTGTGCATAATGCGATACCGAGAGAGAAGGGCTGCTATGTCATTTTGCATTTCTTGGAGGAAAAGCCGATCATCAACTGATATGGGCAAGGTAGGAAGGGCCAATAGCCGGCTTAATTCGGAGGATCGTTTTTCCAATTGAAGGATGTTCTATGGCCGAGCGGCCTGACTAACCTTCAGTGCGGCAAAGGAAGCGTATTGACCAAGAATTTCCCGAAGGCCCTCCAGGTCTGTACTGGTATTGACCGAAGGCGAAGGAGGCCGAAAAGAAGCATAGTGTAAACTCCCAAAATGGTCCAAAGTGTTCTGGACCGAGTGCAGTAATGGGTTAGACGCCTGCCTACGAAGAAGGAATTAGCAAAAGGAACTAAAAACTATGAGTTAAAGGAAAATGAGAGAAAGACTTACCACCCCAGAACTAGAACCGGAATGCTGATCCACTAATTCCTCAAGTGCCTCGGCTTGTGGCTGCGCTAGCTCTTGCTGAGATGAGGGATCCAAGGATGATGGATGCTGGGGGACAAGAGCCAGCGGCCATGCGGCCTGAGGAGGAGACGACCGAGTAGGAGAACTTTGTGGCAAGATGAGAGACTCAGCCCGAGGAGGTGATGATTGTTCATAAGTGGCTGGCACTTGAACTGTTGGAACATGAGCTGCAGAAGAAGAAATCAGGAGAGCCGGAAGAGATGGTTTTTGCAGAAAGAGACTCTGTGAGACAAGGAGAGGGCGGAGGAGCCGAAGATGATGGCTGCGCAAATGCCGAAGTCTGGGGCACAAAAATACTTGGAGATGCTGCTTTTGTCATAGAATGTTGCGGCTCAATAGTAGGCCGAGCATCTGCAAGAGAATCAGGATCGGCTCCGACTATTCCTCCATCTCCTGGTAATTGCTCCATGACGGGACCCTCGACTGCTTTATCCTTGTCAGAGAGAAACTGAACGACCGGTATTTCTGCAGGTCCCAACTCCTCGCCTCCGCCTGTAGGAGCTTCGGCCCTCAGAGTTCGCACCGTTTTGGGCATTGCGGAAGGCAACTCAATCCTAAGTGCCTGCACAAGATACACAATTATGATTTTAGAATACATCAAACTTATGTACAAAAGAAGACGGGTCTCAAACTCATACCTTAGAGCGACGGATGAGCGGCATGTCCGAATCATAACTACGACTGGGGGAAGGCTTTTTCCTTTTAACAAGCTTTATTTTCTTGGGCTTGGACGCCTCAGCTGCTTTCTTCGACCCCATCGGCTCAAAAGACTTGGGGGACAAAGAACTGGAAGAAACGACCCTCGCAGAAGGCAAAGAGAAAAATCGTTCGCGAGCAGATGGCAAAAAACGATCAAAAAAAGAATGAACAGACGTAAAATGAGCAAAACAAATAATAACAAAAGAAGAGATCAAAGATCGCGTTTCCGCCAAGGAATCCTCAACTTCAAAGACCGAGAAGACCTTAAAACGGTCTGATGAGGTAGAGCACGTGTGAAAGAAAGACAGAGGCCACCCTTGAATGAGACCAAATTGATGGGCAACGAAGTTGGGTGAATACACCTCCACTCCGGCCTTGCCATTAGCCCCAGTCAAGATGTCATGAATCAAGTCGCGGCTACATAAAAATTTATGCCATATGCGAAGACATAATTCGTCCTCTTCCGAAAGAGGAAGATCATGAACGAATGATGGACTATCCGACACAGAAAAAAGGGAAAAATGAGGGAGCCCGATAGAAGTACTCAAAAAAGCTCGAGGACCGAAAGAAGTTGGCCGTAATTGAATAAAAAAAAGGCCGGCACAAGGATAAGGATGAGTTGATTTAATTGTGCCAAAGACAGGGAAATAGGCTCTCAACCAGAGTTGAACAAGCCACAGGGGACCGGAGGCAATGGGTGATGCCCCCGACCGAAGTTGTTTTTGGAGGACGGCCAATCCCCGATATATGGCGGCCATTATAAAGGAGGACATGTCTAAGTGACGGCCGTGGGCAAGGTCAGAAGAGATAGGAAGATAGCCCGTTACAAGTTTTTGGCTTTGTGCACAAATGATGTATTTGCACAGACAATAATGAAGAAACGTCGTTCGCTCTAACATCGAGACCGTACCGGCCATTTTTGAAAATACGCGAATAAAAGAAGAATAGGACGAAGAAGAAGAAGAATCTATTATTGGAGGAGGGAAATAAAAAATTATGGAGGCCGAGATGGTCGCTCCAAGAGGGTCCAGTCCAGTAAGAGCATCAATATCACGAAGGGTAATAGTGAAGGGCCCGACCGCAAGAATGAATACATTGTATTCAGAAGACCAAAAAAGCAAAGAAATAGGAAACAAGTTACGGTCGAAAGGGGGCAAAGCTGATGAAAGCTCGATGAAAGGAAGAATGTGATGTTTTTCTAAAAAGGCTCGAGTATCCGCATCCAACAGCATACGTTGCAACCAGGCTTCGAATGCGGTGTCGGGTTTAGACCAAGTGCGAATTGAATTGAATTGAGCAAGATGAGAGATGTTAAGTGGCTCAAAAATGGGAGGCCAGAAGAAGAGGGGAACTACTGAGCCAACGGGGCCGTTGCAATAGCGTTATCATCAGTAAAGATGGGGCCAAAAGCGCATTGGCCGAAATCCTAATCAAGAGTGTGAAGGCCGAAGATGCCCACAGAAGGAGTTTTCAGCGCCATCTTATAATCGGCGAAAGTTGAGGCCCTAGTTTTGGGAGCAGAGGATGAAGAAGCTATTGATAATAGAAGGTCTAGAATGCGATGAAAGTAAGTTTGCAAAAGAAGTCGAGGGTAAGGTGAAAACCAGATTGGGATGAATCCTTATGTAACAGATGAAAGGTTTAACCTGGGACAGGTGTCGCAATACGGGTCATCGAGAAGTGAAAGCGGCAGGAAAACGTAAAATGATGAAAGATTGCCCTAGACATGTGTTCGAATGCAACTCGCTTCGAGAGTGGCGTGCGACAGCAGGGAACACACAAGTGATGTAAAAAAAGGCTTTTAAATGGGCCTCAAGATGAAACATATAGGGATGGGCCGGGCATTTATTGCAGAAATGATAGGTTCACGTAGGACTCTAAAAGGTAGCCCGACAGATTACAAAGCGAAGAGTTTCACCCCGGGTTTCTACCTAGCTCAACTTTACGACATTGGTCTCCAGAAGATCGGCCGAACCTCAGAATCTTAGCATCGACCTCCAAGGTCGGCCAAGAACAGATGTCAATGCTGCACCCTCCGGTTGCGGATGGGTTACGCTCATTGATAGTGGCTGGCCTGAGCTTCTCTTCCCGGAGAGTACTGTGAACCTGATTCCACAGATTCTCTGCACTGAGGGATTGGCCGAATGAAGGGCTGGTCGAGGGCGAAGAGGAATGGCTATATAAGTTTCTATCACTCCAATTTATACGCCTTTTCGTAGGAAGACCGAAAAAATTCACCTCGATCTTCACTTCCGGCTCAATCAAGGTAAATTTGGGGGACAATTGTTGACAGAGGAAATGACGTCATCATTTTGAGAAATCACCTGTTGACAGAAGAAATGACGTCATTGTTTTGAGAAATCACCCTAGGACGAAGGAAAGAACGAAGAGAGGAAGGACGATGAAGCGAAGAGCGATGTAGGGCTTGGGACGACCGAATTAGTGGTTAGGACGAAAATGCGTGATGCAGTTGCTCCCACGATTATAGCAGTTAAGCAGTTTTTCCTTCACGATCAAGCAGTTGAGACGCACAGCTCAACGGTTGAAGACACGATCCAGCAGCTGCAGGGAGATACTGGAACTGCCCAAGCGGTTTACAAGCTTCACTATAAAAGCTTACTCTTACAAAGAGGAAAACCCCGATCAAATGAGCATATTTTTATTTTTTATTTCTTAGATTGTAATCCTTAGGACTGTAATTTGTGTGCTTGCGCCTCTTGGAGACTTATTCACTTAATCAAACACCCCTCGCTAGGACTTTGTCTCGGGAGATTTGAACCTTACATGCTCTTCTTTCTTCACGCATAAAAATTGCTCAAACATATCTAAAAAATTAAATATGCACAATGTTCTATTTTGGCTCAAATCCAGTCCATCACTTGAGCAGAAATGCATCTTTTAGATATCATATATAAATAGAGAGAAATACAAGAGAGTTTCTTTATGAGAGAAGACGAGAGGAATGAGGCTCTTGTGTGTGAATAGCTGTCTCTAGGGATTGACTGAGGC
This sequence comes from Zanthoxylum bungeanum, assembly GCA_019454045.1. Taxonomy (NCBI): domain Eukaryota; kingdom Viridiplantae; phylum Streptophyta; class Magnoliopsida; order Sapindales; family Rutaceae; genus Zanthoxylum; species Zanthoxylum bungeanum. The sequence goes on along the minus strand of SKCR01005921.1, from coordinate 71,630 downwards.
TCGAGGTTGTGGTTTTTTGTGCTTGTGAGTGTAAAGCAGCTGACAGCTTTATTTTTTCTTCAAACAAACAATACTAAAAATCCTTTGCATTTTTTAAAGTAAAATTAAATTATAAACTCGTTTGCTTTTTTAAAAATCTTTGAGAAGTGTCTTGTGGTTTTTAACACATCAATGCTCTGTGCCCAATGGGCATCACATTTTCTCAACTTTGCGATGGAAAAAAAAATGGTTAAAATGTTAAAAAAAAAAAAAACTTTTTCTATGGGCAAATGAAGGGCAAGAGTATAGTGCATATATGTTTTCCATATTATATACAATACAAATAATAAAAAATTTGTAAAGTTATAACTAAGTTTGGTTGAAATTTGACAGTCAAATAATAATTAAAAAATAAAAATAAAAAGGGTTACAGTTGGTTTTTACAGCCGGTTGCGCTACTTTTTATTAAAAAAAATTCATAAATAATAAAACTAAAACAATTATTTAAATATTAATAAATAATTTAAAAAATAATAAAAATATTACAGGAAAAAAAAAATTTAAGTTTACAGGTAAATTTTAAATTTAATGATCGAAATTTTAAGTCAATCATTAAAGACTTCTAATAAGTATTTATTTTACATATATTGATATTGGTTTCGATTCTAATAATCAAGATGTCACATTTAATGGTCGAATTTTATAATAACGATATGTTAAATAGCATCAATTATCATTTTGATGTTAATAATATATCGACTTAGGCTTAATGTCATTACATAAGAGTACAACATATATATACTACTTAGATAAATAAAATGATTAGTGAATATCTCATTCTTGAAGACAGTAATGGATATTACAACACTTAGAATACTTATAATATTTAATTGTGGACATACTAAAGTTAATGAGAATGGAACTAATTATTATTTTTTATATTTACTTAGAATTTTTGATATTTACTTCAAAAAAATTTAAAATCCCTTATAATTATGAAAATACTTAGAATTTTTTTTCTTTTTACTTGAAATTATAGAGATACTAAAGTTAATGAATATAGAGATGAAAATTTCTTATATTCAATTAAAACTATTTACTTCTAATTCTGAAAATAATTAGAATTGTTATTTTTAATTGGTGTAGATAAAAGTCATAAAAAAATTTATGTCTTATTTTTTCTTCTCAATAATATTTAACTATCATTTCATTTAAGTCATGAAAAATAACATGAAGAATTTATACTTAGATATATATATATATAATAAAGGAGAATGGTGTTGGAGGAAAGAGAGTGCATCCAACGGCTTTCTTTATGTGGCTTAATTAACGGCTCAGATCATTTCATTGGTAATTGGAGGAAAGAGAGTGAATTGATTGATGGAAATGGTCAAAATTTTCAAATTAAAAAATAGAAAGTTAAAATAAAATCATTTAATTCTGTAACACCGTGCCGTAGGCACGGGCCAAATACAGTAACACCGTGCCGTAGGCACGTGCATCATTTAATTCTGTAACACCGTGTCGTGCCGTACCCATGGGCATCATTTAATTAAAAAATAAAATCATTTAATTCTGTAACACCGTGCCGTAGGCACGAGCCAAATACTGTAACACCGTGCACCGTGCCGTAGGCACGGGCATCATTTAATTAAAAAATAAAATCATTTAATTCTGTAACACCGTGCCATAGGCACGGGCCAAATACTGTAACACCGTGCCTAGGCACGGGCAAAAACTAGTATATATATATATATATAAAAAATAAAGGAGAATGGTGTTGGAGGAAAGAGAGTGCATCCAACGGCTCTCTTTATGTGACTTAATTAACGGCTCAGATCATTTCATTGATAATTGGAGGAAATAGAGTGAATTGATTGATGGAAAGTGTCAAAATTTTCAAATTTTCAAATTAAAAAATATAAAGTTAAAATAAAATCATTTAATTCTGGAACACAGTGCCGTGCCGTAGGCACATGCATCATTTAATTAAAAAATAAAATCATTTAATTCTGTAACACCGTGTCGTAGGCACGGGCCAAATACTGTAACACCGTGCACCGTGCCGTAGGCACGGGCATCATTTAATTAAAAAATAAAATCACTTAATTCTGTAACACCGTGTCGTGCCGTAGGCACGGACATCATTTAATTAAAAAATAAAATCATTTAATTCTGTAACACCGTGGCGTAGGCACGGGCCAAATACTGTAACACTGTGCCGTAGGCACGTGCAAAAACTAGTATATATATATAAGGATACAAAATCGGGAAAGTCTCCTTGCCAAAACTCGGAACTATAATTTAAACAAACAAACTTAACTAAATTATGCGCAAACGCATTACAGACTCCAAGCCTAAACTCAATAAAACACAAACTCAGTTTCTTTCCTTCACTGCGGACTTCAGAAATGATCCATTGAATCTCGATGTGGTTTTTAATTTCTCCTGTTATCATACCGATAACTGATTTTTCATCAGATTCAAATACTATTGGGGAATCAAGATACCCTACGTTCATCATACATTTAATTCCAAAAAGAAATGCCTCTATGTAAGAGCGAAAAGGGGTTTACCGTTATGCCTATAACGTCTCCGACCCCGACACTATTGGCTCATAGCCCATAGAGAGTATGGATAATCCCATAGAAGAATAAACCGAAGAATAAAAGATTCGACACCTAGTATAAGACACTGAAAATGATTTAAGGTCGCACTACACCCCTCGCAAAGCCCGACCTTAAATCCTTTTAGGTTCAGAATGATTTATCACTGATGTCAGTATAATATCTATATTCAAAAGAGGATCCACATGTCTTATAATGAAGTATCACATAAAAATAGTTTATATAGCATGCATGACACAATCTTAATTTTAAAAAAATGATAAAAGAATCAATTAGAAAATTACATAATGCCCAAAATTATCAAAGTAATAATAAAATATGAAGTAAGGTCAAATTTTTTTATGCAACTAATGTCGGTCAGACTTAGTGTAAATTTAACCGGATATACTACATAAGACAAAAGACAAAAATGCAGAATATGACAATACATAACATAAGGCCTAGCTTACTTAAAACTAGCAACCATAAAGCGTAAGATCATGCATAGTAAGATAGTAATGGAACTAGAGCGATAAAATAATTAAAGCAATCATGCAATTAACAATGACGATAAGGCAGTAACAAGACAAACGTAACTGTTTCCAAGTGGTACGTAAAGTTTTATCCCGAGTGCAGACCATACACCGTCTATTCAGAATCGACTATAGAATTTATGTACGGGTTTCCATCCTATATACCATTGGGAAACAAATATAAACGGCCGGATGTAGCCAATTTAGTGACCAGATTTTCTGTATGACAATTGTATGTCCGGCTGGACATAGATGATGTCTGACCGAATATATAGTATCAATGAATTGGAAAAATAATAATGCGAAATAAAGGTTTTGGAGCCCTCATGTTGTACTTTTAAGTGTAACTTGGCTTCGAAAACACCTCTAATAGTTTGGTTTGACTGCTAGGTTTGGCTAGAGATGGGAAATTAGGGTGTTAATGTGTTTTGCTATTTTTTTCACATTCTAAAAGGTCTCCCCCACTTCTGTGTTTTGATCATCTTTTATAGTGTGAAGGTTCTAATTAATAGGGAAAAAATCTCTTATGTTAAGTGTTGGACAGTTATGACCCATAGCGTCACTATTTTGTAAAAAAACATTGTGTTTTTGTACAAAATTAACTGTGTATTAATGAAATTGCCTTTTACCGTTTTGTAAATTTATTTACTTTAATATAAATGGTAGAAGTCCATATGATTAGTATCGGATTGAGATGATATGAGACAGTATCAATCCATAAAGGTTTAATCATTAAATATCCCTAGTCGTAGTATTATCGAGATTGGACATCGATAATGCGGAATAGACTAGTATTGCACTTGTGTGCGTTGTAAGGGCATAACGGCATAGTTCTCATATATTTAAGTATAGGATACTTATGCAAGTGCGATAGGAGGTTGTGTTTTACCGATGGTACGGAAAACAACGTCGCTCTGGATAGACCTCGTGGAATCCCATTGGTAGTATGTATATGTGTCTATGGGAGTCCACATCAGGGTAGGTGTATTTGGTCTTAACCTGAGACTCGCATCGCTAATGCTTGCGACAATCGGTACACTTTGGTTTTGGTCGTCCAGGGCTTTAACAGGTTCTGTGTACGCCTCTTCTGGGTTTATTAAGAATCGTAGTGCATTGGATGTGATGTCAAGATGGAAGTATCACTTCAGACATATGGAGATGATGATCACGCAAGGATTCGAAACTGATTCTCTATAGTGTTGCAACCATCGGGATAATATGACAAGGTCATGATTATCCGATTCAAAGAGACTAGTTGCTTGATATCCGATATGTGCTTCGTACGAGGCAGACACTATTCCAGCCCCAGGCCTTGCACGTGACATGTGATACTGGATCGCGATAAACAATACTACGGTATACTACGCCTGATATGGATCTTATATTCCAGGAAGAATATTTCTGGAGAATTGGGTAGGCATGGCGCTTTGCTAGAAGCCAACCTTGTCTCGTAAATCGGTAAAATGTAGTACAAGGTACGTACGTGTTCGGATAGTCTGACGATCGTATTTACTGCCAACATATCCGGAGATCTCTTGGGTCACTTCCCGAAGATTCACCGATGACGTTTGATTCGAACTTAATCTGGGATTAAAGCAGAGAAACTTTATCTAGGATAAAGTACTATTAGAGGAGAGAGAAAGATTAATTTGGAATTAATCGATAAAATAATATATTCGATATATTAAACGAAATTGGATTTCGATACAAAATTAAAATTAGATTTTAATTCGGGCACTCAAATTAATTTAGAATTAATTCACTAGCGACGTGAATAGTAAATTAGATTTATTTACGAGGCATCAGAAAATTTGTTAATTTAGAATTATCGAAACCGAGCCCGAAATGTGTTTGCGAGGCTACTCGGATTTTGAATCACGTGCGGCGCCGCAAGTCACATCAAAAATCACTTCGCACAATCACATCACTTGTCATTGATGAGTGATGGTTGTCAAGTCACTTTTTGAATAGTGACATGCAGTCACTATTCATGATGGAGGTGGTTGAGTGCCATTAATGTGATTTTGGAGGGAAAAGTGAGTGTTGACTTTCTTGGAAGGTATATACCACTTTTATTAGCCTTTTTGGGATAAGATAATTGAAATATACAAAATCAAAAACTCTCTCCTCTTTTACTTCTCTCATGGCCGAAACTTGAAGAAGAAATACCAAGGGTTTTATTTTTAATTTTCAAAGGCAAATCTTGCTAGCACACTTTGGTGGATCAAACAAAGGTGATAGGGAATAGATTGGAGAGCTTGGATCTCATTCTTGGAGCTTGGAGCTTGGATTTTTCTTCATCCAAATCTTTGTCTTGGTCGAATTCAAAGGAGCACAAAGGAAGGATTTTTCTTGGTGCTTTCATCACATCCGATCGTTGTAAGTGTGATTCCGCCACTCTTTCAATTTATTCATTCTTGCTTCATGCTTTGTATTGATCTTGGGACATGTTTAAGAAACATTAGAAACCAACAATGGTATCTTGAGCCTTGTTAAAGCATGAAACATATTAGGGTAAAATTTGGGGAAAATCCATGTGAGTATGATTTGAGCAAATTGATTGGTTTAGTATGCTTGTATGTTGATATAATGAGATGTGATTGGATCAATTTCAACAAATATTGATTGGGTCAAAATTTGATGACCTCTTAGGCTTGGCCGAATCTTACCTATGCAAATGGACTTGGTAATTTTTTTGTTTATGAGTTCATTGGATGACTTGAAACGGATATGGAATGACGATTAGTGATTCGATTGGATTGAAAAACGAAACCGGGATTTTTTCCTTACCTTGGCCGAATGCATAAGGGCATGAAATGGACTTGATTTTTCATGAAATAATGTGGACATTAGTTTATATGATAAACATGATTAAATAATAAATTAATGTTTTTTGAAAGATTGATTTAAAAAGGGTTAATCATGTATTTACACTTATATTAATTGGATTTTAAAATTTGGAATATTAAAAATTTGATTAATGGGCTTAATTTAGAATTGGGCTTAAATTTTATATTGATTGGGCTTTGGTTTGGATGGTGTTGGTTTAGACCAAATGTTGGTTTGTTATTAATATCAAATTGGCCTCAAATCATTATTAAGCCCAATGTAACTAATGGCCTTTAAAGGTTTAATTGGGCCTTATGGGCTTGATATTGATTTCTTGGCAAATAAGGGTGATTCCTTACATGGGCTTGGTAATTGGGTTTGACCCACATTGACCAAGGCCCATACCTTATGAAATCAATTGAAAGCCCATTGGACTTTAATTAAACTTACATTGAATGTTACTTGTGCTTTGAGACCCAAATAAGATTAGATTTGGAATCTAAGTCATTAAAGCACATTAAAAGTGTAAATATTTAATTTGGAATTAAGTAATAGGATAAGTATTGAATACGACTTAAATTGGATTTAACGAGTAGTTCGATATAATTCTCGAATTCGTACTTTAAATACTTATTCTCAAACGAGTTGGACTCGCGCAAAATCAAACCGTTGTATGAACATTGGATGATCACATAATTAAAGACTAATTAATTGGATTAGATTGGTTGTATAACATGCCTTGAATGAATATATGTGAATGTGATGAATGAATAGTGTATATCGGATGGATATTAGAAGGGAAAGGGTAATTTTGGAAATTATTGTAAATTTGGAATTTATAAATTGGACCTGCGTGTCCAGCCTTGTCTCTTATTATCTCTTTGTATTCTCTTCTCACCTAATTCCCCTCATTGCAATGAGGTTTCTATTATTGTAATTTAATTGGGTAGAAGTAGAATAGTGCTAGCCGGGGAGAGGAAATGGAGTGATTTATTCTAGGAACAATTTGTTTATATATCCATCCGCATATCGCTATTATTTACTTTTCGCGCCTTATGATGTTTTAGAAGCATGCTTAAGGGTGTATGATGAGACCTTAACAAAGATAATAAATTGGTTGTCAATTTACGTAAAAAACCCTCAAATAAATATTAAGCGATATTTCCTTCCGTTGAGTGATTCTTACTCAAGATCCAAAATTGGCATTGGTTTGTTGGCCAAAGTCAAGACCTTTGTCAATTGCGGATGTGTTTGAATCATGAGAGTTTTGTACTATATCGGTGCCTTGTCCAAGTTGAGATTTGTTGGCCAAAGTCAAGATCACTTCTTGTCCAACGACATTGATCACGAAACTTTCCATGTCAACGGGTCCCGCTTAACTGGAATCATTAAGCTTGTTGTGCCAAAGCCAAGGCTTAGTTGATTCAGAGGAAAAAGGTTAGGAAATACATTGGATGTATTGACATATGTATTGTATATATGTTTCGGACTAGGACGTCCACCTACCGGATTTAGGAGTTGGATTAGATCTAATTGATCTTTGAGATCTACCTAGTTAAATATCATACAGCTTGTTGGCCAAAGTCAAGGTTGTGCGTTATTTAACGGGATCCTAGCCCACTAGGAAACTGGGTTTCCAGAGTACTCAACAGAAGGTTAGAGGCTCGCCGAAAAATAATGGGAGGCTAGTATTGAATTTGCAATTTCATTCAGATACTTAGCATTACGCGCTTTCAAATTATTTTCGTCAAAATTTATATCATTAGTTGGACTAATACAATGTTATTTTTCTATGTAACAGTTTGACTGTACCCAATTATCGTTGACTAGATAGTTAGACTATCGTAGTCAAGATGACTGGCAAAGGAAATGTCCGCGACATAATCATGGGAGAGAATGTCTTTAAGGGCACAAACTTTGCAGACTGGGAGATGAACCTAAGGATAGTCCTTGGGGCTGAGAGGTTGCTGTATACCATAAATACACCTCTTGGGCCTAAGCCCACCCCTGATCAGACACTTGAGTTGGAGCTTTGGAAGACTCACAGCGATGATTGTGACACTGCTCAGTCCATTATACTCGCTTCAATGACTCAGCATTTCCGCCGCCAAAATAGGGACTTGGATCCTTATACCATGATGGCGAGATTGCAAGATCTGCATCGCTCTAACAAGAGGATGCGAAGGTATGAGTTAGTAACGAAGCTCTTTCGCTCTCGCATGTCAGAAGGCATGTCTGTTGAGTCCCATGTGGCGCAGATGATTGCTGACATCGATGAGTTATCTTCTATGGGGATAGTCTTTGAGGCAGAGATTACTATAGACACGGTCTTGCAATCTCTCCCCGATTCCTGGAGACAGTTCATCATAAACTATAATTTGATGAACACTGATGACACTCTTGGAAAGTTATTGTCTACTCTCAAGGATGCAGAGAAGGAGCTTCTTAAGGGAAACAAGCGCGAGGCGCACTTCGCTTCGACATCTCAGAAACCGAGGGCTGGGCCCAAGGCAACTGGAGGTGTGAAGAAGAAGAAGCATAAGGGCAAGGGCAAGGCCAAAGCGTCAAAGGCTTCTGGGAAGCCAAATGACAAATCACAAGATGTTTGCCTACACTGCGGCAAGCGGGGTCACTGGAAGCGTGACTGCCGCGAGTACAAGGCACTCCAAAAGGAGACAAAGACGGGCAAGGCACCGGCCTCAGGTATGTTTGTTATTGAAATAAACATGACTACTTCTAGTCTTAAAAATTGGATTTTTGATTCTGGTTGTGACACTCATATATGTACTGATGTGCAGGATCTGCGGACTAGCAGAAAACTGGCTTCAGGAGAGATTGATCTGCGTGTTGGAAACGGGACACCTGTTGCTATTTTGGCCATGGGAACTTTTGTTTTGGAACTGCCCTCGGGGCATGTACTTGAATTTAATGACTGTTATTATGTACCTAGTTTGACTAGGAATATTATTTCTGTATCCATGTTAACCCAATGTGGGTATACTTTTGTATTTAGAAACACTGAGTGTTATTTATATAAAAATGATGTAGAAATTTGCACAGCTGTTGCAAATAATGGTCTTTATATTTTGAATATAAATCTATCTCCAACATATAATATAACAAACAAAAGGCTCAAAATGAGTAACAAAGATGAAACCTATATGTGGCATTGTCGTCTGGGACATATAAACAAGACTCGCATATCCACACTTTCGAAGAGTGGGTACTTGGATGGATTTGATCCAAATTCATATGACGTCTGCGAATCTTGCTTATTAGGCAAAATGCCTAAATCACCTTTTAGCGGTAAAGGTGAGCGCGCCACCGAACTGTTAGCCCTCGTTCATAGTGACGTTTGTGGGCCCATATCTAGCCAGGCTAGAGGTGGATTCGAATACTTCGTAACCTTTATAGATGATGCATCGCGTTATGGTTATGTGTATCTAATGAGACACAAGTCGGAAACTTTTGAGAAATTCAAAGAGTTTCGACATGAAGTTGAAAAACAGACAGGCAAGAGTATTAAAACATTACGGTCAGACCATGGTGGCGAATACTTGAGCAATGAGTTTCTAGATTACCTGAAAAAATGTGGTATTCTTTCACAGTGGACTCCTCCTGGAACACCGTAATTAAACGGTGTATCCGAACGGAGAAACCGTACTTTGTTGGACATGGTAAGGTCTATGATGAGTCGCACTGAGCTACCTATTTCCTTTGGGGATATGCATTAAACAGTGCAATTCTTATTTTGAATAAGGTTCCGTCAAAGTCTGTTCAACAGACTCCGTATGAGATATGGACAGGAAAGAAACCAGGTTTCTCATTCCTGAAGATTTGGGGATGCTGGGCATACGTCAAACATTTGGAAGGTACCAAACTTGAACCCAAATCGGATAAATGCTATTTGTAGGATATCCTAGGGAAACCAAAGGATATTACTTCTATCACCCACGAGAGAACAAAGTATTTGTTGCTCTACATGCGGTTTTCCTTGAGAAGGAATTCCTAAATACAGTGATAAGTGGGAGGAAAGTAGAACTCGATGAAAATCGGAGTGATACTGTTCCAGGCATAGAATCCTCAACGGAACAAGAACAGTCCATCAGAGATGAGACTGTACCACAATCTTCTATTACACAAGGACCGCGTAGGTCGGGGATAGTCAGAAACCAACCTGAGAGGTATGGGTTTCTGATCTCGCCTCATGTAGATGTTAATCTCATTGAGGAAGACGAGCCGGCTACGTATGAGGAAGCGATACAAGATATCGATTCCGCTTTATGGCAAGAGACCATGAAGTCCGAAATGGATTCCATGTACACCAACCAAGTTTGGACACTGGTTGATGCACCCGAAGGCGTAAAGCCTATTGGATGCAAATGGATATTCAAGAAGAAGACCGACATGGAAGGCAACGTACAAACATACAAAGCTAGGCTTGTAGTGAAGGGGTATCGTCAACGACATGGTGTCGATTACGATGAAACTTTCTCACCCGTAGCCATGATTAAATCCATTCGGATAATGCTTGCTATTGCTGCATATTTCGATTACGAGATATGACAGATGGACGTTAAAACCGCCTTCCTTAACGGAAACCTTTTGGAGGATGTTTATATGCAACAGCCTGACGGTTTTATCGTGCCTAGACTTGCAAACAAGGTTTGTAAGTTAAATCGGTCCATTTATGGACTAAAGCAAGCATCCCGGTCATGGAACCAACGTTTTGATGAGATCATAAAAGAATATGATTTCATTCAAAACGAAGATGATCCTTGTGTATATAAGAAGGTTAGTGGGAGAGCATTGACTTTTATTGCCCTTTATGTTGACGATGTATTGCTAATGGGCAATGACATTCCCATGTTAACATCGGTGAAAGCTTGGCTTTTATTAAAATTCTCCATGAAAGATCTGGGAGAAGCAGCCTTTATTCTGGGAATAAAGATCTATCGGGATAGATCTAGAAAGCTGCTTGGACTTTCCCAGAGCACGTACATTGAAAAAGTGTTGAAGAGATTCAACATGGATCAGTCCAAAAGAGGACTGTTGCCAGTGTCACATGGTGTCTATCTATCTAAGGACATGTGTCCTAAAACTCAAGATGAGAGACAACATGAGTCGGATACCGTTCGCCTCGGCAGTCGGATCGATCATGTATGCCATGATATGTACGTGACCTGATGTCTCATATGCTTTGAGCATGTGTAGTCGCTATCAGGCCGATCCAGGTGAAGGTCACTGGATTGCGGTTAAGAATATCCTAAAGTATCTTAGACGAACTAAGGATGTTTTCTTAATCTATGGAGATGGAGAGCTTGAGGTAACTGGGTATACTGATGCAAGTTTCCAAACCGACAAAGATGACTATAAGTCTCAATCAGGGTACATTTTTTGTTTGAACGAATGAGCAGTGAGCTGGAAATCTTCCAAGCAAGATACTGTTGCCGATTCAACAACAGAAGCGGAGTACATTGCTGCAGCAGAAGCAGCAAAGGAAGCAGTTTGGATCCGAAAATTCCTAATTGGATTAGGAGTAGTTCCGTTAGCAGCTGAGCCTGTTCCATTGTATTGTGACAATAACGGGGCTATAGCGCAGGCTAAGGAACCACGGTCTCATCAACGATTGAAACACGTTCTTCGACGTTTTCATCTGATTCGTGAGATTATACAGCGTGGTGATGTGAAGGTCGAGAAGGTCGCATCAGATGACAACAGGGCAGATCCGCTGACGAAAGCTATTCCTCAGCATAAATTTGAAAGACATGTACATAGTTCAGGTATTAAATGCTTGAGTGACTTGCTATAGGGCCAAGTGGGAGATTGTTGGACAGTTATGACCCATAGCGTCACTATTTTGTAAAAAAGCATTGTGTTTTTGTACAAAATTAACTGTGTATTAATGAAATTGCCTTTTACCATTTTGTAAATTTATTTACTTTAATATAAATGGTAGAAGTCCATATGATTAGTATCGGATTGAGATGATATGAGACAGTATCAATCCATAAAGGTTTAATCATTAAATATCCATAGTCGTAGTATTATCGAGATTGGACATCGATAATGCGGAATAGACTAGTATTGCACTTGTGCGCGTTGTGAGGACATAACGGTATAGTTCTCATATATTTAAGTATATGATACTTATGCAAGTGCGATAGGAGGTTGTGTTTTACCGATGGTACGGAAAACAGCGTCGCTCTGGATAGACCCCGTGGAATCCCATTGGTAGTATGTATATGTGTCTATGGGAGTCCACATCAGGGTAGGTGTATTTGGTCTTAACCTGAGACTCGCATCGCTAATGCTTGCGACAATCGGTAAACTTTAGTTTTGGTCGTCCAGGGCTTTAACAGGTTCTTTGTACGCCTCTTCTGGGTTTATTGAGAATCGTAGTGCATTGGATGTGATGTCAAGATGGAAGTATCACTTCAGACATATGGAGATGATGATCACGCAGGGATTCGGAACTGGTTCTCTATAGTGTTGTAACCATCGGGATAATATGACAAGGTCATGATTATCCGATTCAAAGAGACTAGTTGCTTGATATCTGATACGTGCTTCGTACGGGGCAGACACTATTCCAGCCCCAGGCCTTGCACGTGACATCTGATACTGGATCGCGATAAACAATACTACGGTATACTACGCCTGATATAGATCTTATATTCCAGTAAGAATATTTCTGGAGAATTGGGTAGGCATGGCGCTTTGCTAGAAGCCAACCTTGTCTCGTAAATCGGTAAAATGTAGTACAAGGTACGTACGTGTTCGGATAGTCCGACGATCGTATTTACTGCCAACATATCCGGAGATCTCTTGAGTCACTTCCCGAAGATTCACCGATGACGTTTGATTTGAACTTAATCTGGGATTAAAAGCGGAGAAACTTTATCTAGGATAAAGTACTATTAGAGGAGAGAGAAAGATTAATTTGGAATTAATCGATAAAATAATATATTCGATATATTAAACGAAATTGGATTTCGATACAAAATTAAAATTAGATTTTAATTCGGGCACTCAAATTAATTTAGAATTAATTCACTAGCGACATGAATAGTAAATTAGATTTATTTACGAGGCATCAGAAAATTTGTTAATTTAGAATTATCGAAACCGAGCCCGAAATGTGTTTGCGAGGCTACTCAGATTTTGAATCGCGTGCGGCCGCAAGTCACATCGCAAATCACTTCGCAAATCACATCACTTGTCATTGATGAGTGATGGTTGTCAAGTCACTTTTTGAATAGTGACATGCAATCACTATTCATGATGGAGGTGTTGAGTGCCATTAATGTGATTTTGGAGGGAAAAGTGAGTGTTGACTTTCTTGGAAGGTATATACCACTTTTATTAGCCTTTTTGGGATAAGATAATTGAAATATACAAAATCAAAAACTCTCTCCTCTTTTACTTCTCTCATGGCCGAAACTTGAAGAAGAAATACCAAGGGTTTTATTTTTCAATTTTCAAAGGCAAATCTTGCTAGCGCACTTTGGTGGATCAAACAAAGGTGATAGGGAATAGATTGGAGAGCTTGGATCTCATTCTTGGAGCTTGGAGCTTGGAGTTTTCTTCATCCAAATCTTTGTCTTGGCCGAATTCAAATGAGCACAAATGAAGGATTTTTCTTGGTGCTTTCATCACATCCGATCGTTGTAAGTGTGATTCCGCCACTCTTTCAATTTATTCATTCTTGCTTCATGCTTTGTATTGATCTTGGGACATGTTTAAGAAACATTAGAAACCAACATTAAAGAAATTGCTTAAAGAGGAAAGTGAGGATTTATGAAAATTAGTTAAGAAGGAAAGAGATCGAATCCTTCTACAAAACTGGAAACCTAATGCATGTCTGCCCAAACTTAGACATATTTGGCTGGACATGATAGTTTTATGTCCGGATAGACATAGATGATGTTTGGCTAAAACTCTAGTTGTTCTATTGGATTTTCTATTCCCTTCCAGCATTAAACCTTGCAACTTTCCCAAACTTTTCAAATGTGTTCTCATAAGAGACTCATCATCATACCACGCATCAAGTCTTGAATCTCGTGTTTCAGTGAGTACATATTTCGGTCTCATGACCATGGAACTGGTGAAACGCACAATAGTAGACCGGGGTTGCCATATTCAGTCATTGGTTCCTACTGTGGGTCCAACGGCTTCAAAAGACCCCACCCTTTCAGTTCTTTAAATACTTGCTCTAGCGGTTTTCCCATATTGGACAAGTGTCACTCCTGGACAGCGTTCACTTCCGATGTTCCATTTCTTGGACTTCTCCCATTGCTTTTTTATGTTGCGTTTTGGCTATAAAGCTTATTGTTATCCGATTTTTCTTCTTCTATGTCCAAACAGTCTCTCTCAACTGTTTGAAATCTGAGATCACAGAAGTCAGCCTCCTCAACTTATTGTATTGAAGGTTTGATGATTTTGATTATCATTTTGATTTGATCATTTTATAAGGGTTTAGTTTGCATTTTCAATAATTATCATCTCCAACGATCCAAATATTCTTTGATGTTTTCTTCAAACTTCTGCTTCGTGTTTTCTAAATCTTGAAGTGATAAATCTAGTTATAGGTTTTTGACATATTAGTTAAGGAAAGCTTCAGCCAGAGCTCTCCAATCATTATTTATTTTCTTTTCCAAACTATGGTACCATACCACATGCACTTCCTCAAGTGACATACCAAACATCTTATGCATTTGGATTGGGATAACCCAGTCGCACTCATCAAAGATATATATTGTCGGAGATTCATTTTTAGGAGTTCGTTCCCATTGAAATTCACCATTTCGAGCATCCTCAACTGGGTGGACAGCTATTCCTTAAAGGCCAAGGTATTGTAATTCTGTAATTCATTATTTTTTCCCTTCATCTTTTGGGCCAAAAGTGGCATTTACTCATTTAACTTCTGTAATTCGGCCTCAACCTGAGTGTTAGCTATTTTTCACGCAACATATTATGCTATTTCCTCTTCATCGTCATCCACAGTATGGATCTCCTCTGCTGTCCCACTTTCAAGCCTTTCGTGCCTCTTCTTACTACCCTCGGCTCCTGTCGTCTGAATTACTGTCTGAATGGCCATGGAATTGATCACGGTCTATAATTGTTCATTTAATTTGTTTATGGTAGTTTCAAGTTGCTCTACTTGGGAACTTTCATTGCTAGAAATTTCTAAATATGTTAACTACTTCTTGACTAATTTGCCTTCCTTTCTAACTCAAAGCATCATTATGATAGCGTTATTCACAAAAGGTTAGTATGGTGCATGGATGTATGTATGCATGAGGTGCACGAAATATAGAGCTTACTCACGCAACATATATCATTCCAACCTTATCTCTTATGCACACGGGGTAAGTCAATATCTGTCCTAGGTTTGGCTTAACTTTTGCAGCAACATAAGGTACGCAAATTCATTCTCTCCTATGCTAAAGAGATAAAACTTGGCTACTTTAGTTCTTCTCCATTGTTATGAGACAAAGGCCGCCAATTTACAGAATGACTAAGCCTAAAGTGAGGATCGAACCATTGACTAAAAAAGACGGATTGAAACTTCAATAATCATGGTTATTACAGGCCAAGACAAAGCGTATCTTTTCTAAATGAAAGCCAGTGCGAGTATCGGACTTATGTATTGACTTATTTGGATTATAACTAAATACTATATGCTCAATGGGGTTCTTATACAAGTTAGCCCCATAGACATTTCAAAGTAGTTGACCAAATTATTGTGAAAGGAAAACTTGTCCCAGTTGAAGAGGCCCAACAAGTTTTTGTACCATGGAAAAAAGATCAAATGACTTCAAATGGTTAGGGCCCAATCACAAGTATTAATGAGGATTTCGTAGGGAGATCATCTATAGCCTCATATGTGGGCTTACTAAGGGTTTAGAATTAAGCTCTCATTAGCGAATGGTGTCTATAACTAGGTCTCCCCACCCAAGGGTTCGAACGACTAATGAACGCTTCTTTTTTATACCTCAAGGGAATATGCCAATAAGTGATGGGTATCATCATATAGTGATCCACCGTCTTGAGTGAAAGCGATTTTTCAATATGCAACACCAGCGAGTTTAGAAGGTGTGCAAAAAGAATGTTGCCATAGATACTACAAAGTATTTATTTGAGGTCGATTCTCTATCCCTAGTGGAGTCGACATCTGTAGGAGTGAAGCAGGATTTACCGTTAGGCCTGTACATTGGTGACCATGACACTGTTGGGCTCGCAGCCTATAGAGAGTACGAAAAGTCCCATATAAGAACTAACAGGAGAACAAAGAAGTCGCCACCCAATATAATATATTGAGAATAATTTAAGACCACACTACACCTCTCGCAAGATCCGGTCTTAAACTTCTTTGGGTTTGGAATGGTCTTTTACTGATATCAATATAATATTCAAGTTCAAAAAAGGATTCACATGTCTTATAATGTAGTATCACATAACAACAGTTTATATAGTATGCACGATAGAATCATAATAAAAAAGAACGATTAAAGAATAAATTAAAAAATTACAGAATGTCCAGAAATTATCAAAGCAATAATATAATATGAAGTAAACATATTTTCTGGCCTAGTTTCGAAAAAGCCTAGCAGAACAATATTTTTTATGCAATTAATATTTGGTCGGACTTAGTGTAAGTCCACTGAGATAGACTGTCTAAGACATAAATGCAGAATATGGCAATACATAATAGGAGGCCCAACTTACTTAAAACCAACAACCATAAAGCCCAAGATCATGCCGGGTAAGATAGTAATAGAACTAGAGCGATAAAAAAATTAAAGCAATCACGCAATCAACAATTAAGATAAGGCAGTAACAAGACACTTGTAACCGTTTCCAAGTACATGGAGTTGTACTCTAAGTGTAGACTATACTACCTTCAATTCGGAATGAGTTATGAAATTTATGTTTAGGTTTCCATCCTATATATCGTAGGGAAGCAAATATACACGGCCGAAATAGCTAGTTGAGTGGCTGGATATTCTGCATGAGAATTGTATATCATGCTGGACATAGAGGATGTCCAGCTGGATATACAATATCAATGAACTGGAAAATTAAAATACGGAGTAAAGATTTTGAAGCCCTCAAGTCGTATTTTTAAGTGTAACTTGGCTACGAGAATACCTCTGATAGTTTAGTTTGGCTACTAGGTTTGGCTGGAGATGGGAGATCAGAGTTAATGTGTTTTGTTATTTTTTTCACATTCCAAAAGGTCTCCCACTCTTCTATGTTTTGATAATCTGTTATAGTGTAAAGGTTTCGGTTAATAGGGAAAGAATCTCATCTGTTAAGAAAATTGCTTAAGAAGGAAAATGAGGTTTTATGGAAATTTGTTAAAAAAAATAAAGAGATTGAATCCTTCTGCAAAACTGGAAACTCGACGCATGTCCGGCCAGACTTAGACATATCCAACCAGACATGATGGTTTTATATCCAGCCAGACATAGATGATATTTGGCCAGATTGGCTGTTCTCTTAGATCTTCTGGGGTTTTTTCCCTTCCAATAATAAACCTTACAACTTTCCCAAACTTTTCAGGTGTATTCTCATGAAAGACTCATAATCGGACTATGCGACAGTGTCTACACTTTGCCTCTACCCTTTCAACATCCCCATAGAACCTTGATACTTCCATTGCACAGACCAATACCGAACCTCCACTGTCTCGCAACACAATTAGCAGCTTCATTATCCTTATTTGTTACAATGTCGGTGTTAACTTTAATCCAATTGCCTTCTGATGGAGTCCATGCTTTGATGGTAGCCGTACCTTTTAACTTTAATCCAATTGCCTTCTGATGGAGTCCATGCTTTGATGGTAGCCGTACCCCCACTGTGTTGTAGCATCACCACTGGCTGGCTTAGCATTTTGTAAATATAAAAGACGGCTTCAACTCTTGCTATAAGCAAAGGAGTTTCCTTGATGATTCCTTGAAATATAGCTTCGTTTCATGCTCCCCAATACGCCCACATTAAAGCTACCACCCTAGCCATTTCCCATTGGGTAATACTTGAGAACACTAACTGAAGTATGTTCTTCAGCCCCTTTCCCTTACATTTTTGATTGAGTCTATGCAATAGGAATTCCTCCAACATTCATAAATTGATTTACAGTGAAAGAGAATATGCGAGCTTGATTCCATTTTCCAGTCACATCTCCCACATATCCCATTCATTGAAAATTTCTTATGCTGCAGGTTTAAGCTACATGCAATGTATTAGATAAGCAACACTATAAGAAGATTTTGATCTTCGATGGTAACTCCAGAGCCCAGAGACCCTTCCATTGATCACCATTATCGGATGAACTAGAAGCACTATCATTTTTCTTTATGGAAACCACCAGATGTTTTGAATATTGACCGAGAAGACTCCATGTTTATCAAAATGCCAACAAATGTGGTCTTCTTTTGGTTCTTTTGGCAAGGGAATTTTTAGAATTTGCTGCTTATTGAAAACTAGGAAGTGTAAGTTGATTGCCTCCTCGTCCAAGATATTCTCCCATGTGATCAGCTCCGAGACTTTGCACTCAGCAGGCAATAATCTTAGAGATATCAGTATGAAGGTTACTACTTTAGACAGCTAATTACTACCATAGATAAAAGCTTTCTTTCCATTCGCTATACACCATCTAACCTCATTCTCCAATACTCGTCTGCCCCACATTAAACTTCTCCAAATGAAAAGGGGTTGTAGCCTATTTTCGTTTCCAACAAGTCATATTTTTTAAAATGTTGTGCCATTAAGACTTGGTCAACTATCAGTAGTAGTATGGCAGAATACCAGACTATATAAAAAGGTGATACAATACAATATTATTCCCAAATTGGAGTCCCCAAATTTGCTGGTCACACACCCTTTGTGTATCAAGGCTGAAAAAGAATCTGAACATAAAATGAAAATATATGGTGACAAAGGGCATTTGTGCTTAAGGCCCATGCTAGGTTAGATTATTCTCGACGGACATCCATTTATAAGTATCGAGAACGTGGGGGATGATGTAAATTTCATAAAAGAGTTTTCCATCTTTCAGAGAACCCCATCTTCTGCATTACCCGATTGATAATTATCCACTCCACACGGTCATAAGCGTTATTGATATCTAAATTTAAAGCCACTAAATCCTTTTTTTTTCCTTCTTTCTTATTCCTGAGTTTGTGAAGGCTTTCGTACCCGATAATAATATTGTTTGTGATAAGTCTGTGTGGTATAAACACATTTTGGTTTGGTGAGATGTCAAGGACCCTTCAAGCGGTCGAAAATGGTCTTGGCTATGATTTTTTTTTATCACATTTCAAAGGCTAATGGGTCGATAGGCTGTGATGGTTGTCAGGTTGTGCTGTTTCGGGATTAAGACTATCAAGTAGTTTTTAAGTTTGTGATGTCACTGTTGGTATTTAGGGCTATAAGCCATGTTGTAGGAACAAAGCGGGGCTTACCGCTATGCCCATGATGTTAGTGACCACGATACGATTGGGCTCATAGCCTGTAGAGAGTATAGATACCCCACGAAAAGACCGACCGAAGAATAATGGAGTCGTCACTCAATATAAAACACTAAAAATGATTAAGGTCGCACTACACCCCTCATAAGGTCTGACCTTAAACCCATTTAGGTTCAGAATGGTCCCTTACGGATGTCAGTATAATATTTAGGTTTGAGGAGAGGTATCCCCACATCTTATAATACAATTCAGATGCCATAATAGATTTAAATACCATACATGACGCAAACATAAAAAGTAAAATAAAGTACGAGATATAAAAATGTCACAACAAAGGCAAAATAATAGTTAAACAAATTGAAGCATAAATCTCATGGGCTTGGGCTCATTGAGCCTGCTCAAATATGTCTATGGTAGGCCGAATATTATATTAGTATCCGGCCAGTCTTACTAGAAGTCTAGCAAGATATGCTCCATGAATCAAGAACATAGAATGTCAGTAGTAACCTGTAAGATGCAATACAATTTACAAAGCATACAATGAATAATCACGAACAATAAATAAAGCGAATAAATATTCAGAAGTCACTAAAGTGGCAGTAAAATGATAATTAAATAAATCAGTGTAGAGTTTGTATCTAGGTCCCAAGATCAAGCAAGCAATGAAAATAATGTGTAAACACATCAACGAAGATAGCGGAATACTTACATCGATCGGTTATGTCGATTTGAAGACGAATGAAGGCATGAAACTCACTGCCAAGAAACGCCCACTGCAGCAGTCCACTCCCTACCATTTCAGATTTTTGGACTTGGAGCTCCTAGCCTTCGTTGGACGGATCCCGGCTCATGGGTGAACCCTCCCTACCACCTTCGCATGTCTCGTAAGTGTGCTAGCACTTGAGTTTTTTCCACAAAACTCACTCTTGCTCCCCTTGAAGCTCACGGTTTTGATGAAGAAAACCAGTAAGTTTTTGCCCCTTGGGCGTGAGAAGAAGAAAGAAATTGGAGAGAGATGAAAAGTGTTGACTTGTGAAATGATTTACCAAAATTTACTTTATATATTTCTAAAATATAATAAGCATTTTCCATTTAATTTGTCAAACAAAAATAAAATGTAAATCAATTACACAACCTCCAATCACTATTCCAACCACACCCATCAACTATTCATAGTCACTTTATTAAAGTGATTTGATGGTGTCATTCAATCAATCAATCACTCACATCAATCAATCAAATATCACATCACTCAAAGTGACGCTTGATTTGACGCTTGATGTGATGAATGACTTGACGTTTGATTTGACGCTTAATGTGACTTGCGTTGCCGCACTCGAATTCGAAATACGAATGCGCTTGCAATCACACTCGGGCTCGGGTTCGCTAATTCCGAATTAACGATTTTTCCGTCGCGTCGTAATTAAATGATTACGCCTAGCGAATTCACTATTCACATCGCTAACGAATTAATTCTAAATTAATTCGTTCGCCCGATTAAAATCTAATTTTAATTCCGCATCGAAATCTAATTTCGTTAAATATATCGAATATATTAATTTAATCGATTAATTCCAAATTAATCGTTATCTCTCTCTAGACGATATTTTATCCTAGATAAAATATCTCCGTAATTAATCCCAGATTAATTTTCTCTCTCTTCTTTATAATCCCAGATTATTTAAGAGTGCGAGTCATACGTCATCGGTGGATTATCGGGAAGCGACCCATGAGATCCCCAGATATTGGCAGTAAATACGGTCGTCGGAGTATCCGAATCACGTACGTACCAAGTACTACGTTCTACCGATTTACGAGACAAGGTCGGCTCCTAGCAAAGCACGATGTCTACCAAATTCTCCGGTCATATCCATCTAAGAATATTAAGATCTGTATCAAGCGTAGTATACCTAAGTATTGTGCATATCGGCCCAGTATCAGATAGTCACGTGCTAGGGCTGGGGCTGGATAAGTGTCTACCCCGTCCGAAACACATGTCGGATGTCTGGTAACTAGTCTCTATAATCGGATATATATATGACCTTGTCATAATATCCCGATGGCTGGCCAGCACTTAAGAGCACTAATACCGTATCCTGCGTGACATCATCTCCAATATGACTGAAGTGACACTTCCGTCTTGACATCACACCCAATACTCTACGACTCTCTGATAAACCCAGAAGTGGTGTACACAGAACCGGTCAAAGCCCCCTACCACCAAGACCAAAGTTTATCGATTATCGTAAGTATTAGCGATGCAATTCTTAGGTTAAGACTATACACACCTACCTTGATTTCGGCCTCCCATAGACACATAGTCATAATACCAATGGGATTCCGAGGGGTCTATCCAGAGCGAAGCTGTTTCCCGTACCATCGGTGAAACACGACCTCCTATCGCACTTGCATAAGTATCCAATACTTATATATATGAGAACTATGCCGTTGTGCCTCACAACGCACACAAGTGCAATACTAGCCTATTTTGCATTATCGATGTCCGGTCCTCGATAATACTACGGCTAGGGATATTTAATGATTAATCCTTCGTGGACTGATACTGTCTCATATCATCTCAATCCAGGAACTAATCATAGGGACCTCTCTTCATTTATATATCTATGGTGATCTGATCACAAATGATGAGAGTGCAATTTCCTTATTACATAGTTAATTTGCTACAACAACACAATGATCTGTGCAAATAGTGACGCTATGGGTCATATTATCCAACAATCAGAGCATGATTCTCATTGGTCTAGCCTTAGGAGGCATGGGTGGATATATCCACATTAGTCCGTGTTGTTTTCAAAGTTCGACCGATTTGAATAAATTTATGTCAGATATGCTGCGTAATCTAGAACGAATGAACATATGTCAATGATAACAGTGAAACAACAAATGGCCAAACAATAATAGTATTGTCTAATATAGTAATAACAGTAGGCAGAGGACAACAAATATGCATTTTAGGAATGATATAACAGTAACGAAACAAAATGAAATGGCCATCCTCCCAATGATACGTGGTGTTGTATCCCGAGTACAAACCATATTCTCATACATTTATGAAACATACGTTCGGGTTTCCATCCTTTATACCGAAAATAATCATATGATCGAATATGTAAAAGGATGTCCAGCTGGACCTGTAATACGTCGGGCTAGATATTCCTTACAGGACAGAAAATACGAACATGCATACTAATCCATAATGAACTAATCAATCATGCAATAAAAACAGTAATAAGAATATTAACATGCGTAAGACGAGAATAAGAGAGTAATAAAATAGCAAAGCATTAATAAGATGAAAAAACAAATAGTTAACGTAACGAAACATCAATAAAATGGCACTAATGCGTGAAAATAAACAGATTGTGAAGTGTATAACTTCCTACTTGGCTTCAGAGAAGATGGACGAATGTTCTAATTAAGTGTGCATGTCTGGCCGGACATGTGGCCAATCTAGCTAGAGATACTATGTAAGAAAATAGAATCTAAAGAAGGGTGCCCCCGAGCCGTACCTTTGTGAGCTGTTTGGCTCCATGAAACGCCTTTGAATGCTGGGTTGTCACTGGATTCATACCAAAAGGGCTGGGAAATCCAAGGATTAGTGTTTATTTCTCTCTCTGTAAGGTTTCGAATATTAAATTTTTTGCACATGTTCCTTATGATGGATTCTGGATGATTTTAAAGGGCGGGAAAACCCTCTTTTTATAGTGTGAGAGAAGGATCTCAGAATAGAAGGGGAATATAATCCTCCATTGGCTTTCATTCTTTCTGACGGTACTGGTGTTATTGTAGACTGTAACGTTTGATCAAAGTCCGGTCAGACGTATAATTTGAAATGTAAGTCCGATCGACCATATATCAGTCTGTAACTCCATTTTTTGGAAGTTTACAAGTGCGTTGACCACTTTAATACATGTCTGGTCGGATGTTAAATTTGAATTTCATATCTGGCCGACCATAAACAGATATCGTGTCTTTGGTACTGATAATCTGAACATTCAAAGACAAATATGACTTGTCCGTACGGATTTGAGGTTTTCAAGGTGAGTATGGTCAGATATTCTGGTTTGAGAGAAGGTAGGCCGGACATAGGTGATGTCCGGCTGGATTTTGGTTAAACTCCTTTGAGTTCCTATATTTTTTGGCACTCATCTTGTAATTTTCTCATTTTTCAAGGGTTGTCCCTATAAGAGACTAATCATCGGGCTATGGGAAAAATACAATGTCTATAGTTGCCCCCACTTTGGTAAGCTTGTGCAGTGTGTGACAATGACAAGCTTATCAAAGTCATGCATGTATTTTTACTTACCTGGTTCGTTGGGCATTTCCGGACTTACCTAACTTTATTGTAGTTTGTTTGTTGATATTTGGCCCTCGGACCCTCCGATGGTGAGATACATCGATCTCTACTGTAATAGTGGTTGGACCTTCGGTCCCCTAATGCCTCGATCGATTGTGAGATAATTGTAGGACCTTTTGTCCCCCGATACCTTGATCTGTTAAGAGATGGCTCGATCTCTGTTCTGATAGTGGACCTTCGGTTCCCCGATACCTCGATGAGTTATAAGATGCCTAGATCTCTCCTCTGATAGTTGTTGGACCATTGGTCTCTCAATGCCTCGATCAGTTGTGAGATGCCTCGATCTCTGTTCTGATAGTTGTTAGACCATCAGTTCCCCGATCCATTTGGTTATTCTTGAGGATTGATTCTATATTCCTAATTGTTTCATTCCATAAGTCTCCTGATCTATTCGATTATTCTTTAGATTCATTCCTTATTCCTAAAGCTTCATACTCTAGGTTTCCTGATCTATTCATCTGCTTCATTATTGAGGATTCATTCCCATTTCCAAGGCTTCATTCCCCAGGTCCTCTAGTCCATTCGGTTATTTTTTATGATTCATTCCCTATTCCTAAGGCTTCATTCCCCATGTCTCCTGATCTTTTTGGTTATTCTTGAGGATTCTTCCTATTTCTAAGGCTTTATTCCCCAGGTCTCCCGATCCATTCGGTTATTCTTGTGGATTCATTCCCTATTCCTAAGGTTTCATTCCCTATGTCTCCTAATCCATTCTCTAATTCTTGAGGATACATTCTGTATTCCTAAGGTTTCATTCCCTAGGTCTCCAGATCTATTCGGTTATTCTTGAGGATTCATTCCTTATTCCTAAAGTTTCATTCCCTAGGTCTCCCGATCCATTCAGTTATTCCATTCTTGAGGACTTTTTCTCCATTCCCTAAGTATTCCATTATCTGACCTTTTTTGTTATGTGTTTTTCCAAAACTTGGCTACGTGATAGGAGTCATACCCAACTACCACATTTAGCAGGCTTCACCCATAGTATTCTCTTTTAAGCGGGCTCTGCCCCCATGTCTTGACCTTCTGACTTTGGATGCTCCATGTCTTGGGAGATATTGTCGCATACCTGAAAAAGAAATGTTACTTGTATGTATATATGCATGTATGTATGTATGTTGTAGATGATTTCTGGTTACATGCATGTTCTTTGGCTTGAGGAAGTGCAGAAGTCGTGATGTTTTCCACGGAGATATCATCAGGTTGCGTCTAACCCTTTTTTACCCAGGCTATCCTCAAGGTTCCCAAGTCATCGATTTTGTTTTCCAAATTTCTTTTTATCATGAAATGACTTTTCGTATGTTCTCCAAATTTCTTTTTATCATGAAATGACTTTTCGTATGTTCTCAAAAAATTTTCTTCAAAGTATAAGAATTTTCTAAATTCAAAATTCAATTCTAATAAAGGTTTCACGTTTCAAATGCTTATCCATGTGTGTGTGATTCATTTTTTCAAATAATTACATGCAACCCGGGTTAATTTATGCTGGTGCTAAGTGCAGATTTAGCACCGAAACTTTAGTCAATTTTATCTCTTCTTTTGCCTAGATAAGCTAACACCGAGTTAAAAATCAACGGGATTTTAGAATTTTATTTTATGTAGGGTCCATCTTTATTCCTAGATTCCTTAAGTTGTCAAATTATATTTTGACGCAAAGACCTCAAAATTGTGATGCGAGCCCCTAGTTACTCAATATTTTCACCAACTCAAGTTGCTTTGCATACTTAATATTTGAGTTATCGTTTGATGAAAAGTACTCGTGAGGTTCATGATACTCATGGTTACTAAACAATCCAAACAGCATAACAGGTTTATGAGATTCACCCTTTTTACTCTTTTTTTCTTTCCTTTTTCTTTTTTCTTCATTTTTTATTTGTCTCATCTCCTTAACTTAGTGTTGTATTAACCTTAACTTTGGAAGATAGTTAAATGAATGTCAAGCGTTTTGATTGTCTCTACAAGTCATGTTAGCATAAATTCTTTCTAGGTAGGTAACATAGTTCTAAGTGCAAGTTTTACTGCGCAATGCTTTTGATGATATTACGCTAGTGATTACAAAGTTAAAAATTTGGCTTAAGGATTTAGACATGCTCTTTTTTTTTTTTAATCAAAAGACAGAATATTCTTGAAAAAGACTAAATTTTATTATCATTGAATATTTTGAAAAGCCATAACAAGAAAAAGGAAGATGTAATTCAACAATCATGTCTAGGGGTGGTACTCCTCAAGATCAGGTATCTTATCTTTGCGATCAAGTCTTGAATCTCATGTTTGAGGCATGGGCAGTTATCAGTGTCATGTCCTTTTTGCTAGTGGAAGTAGCAATATTGGTTGAGGTTGAGGTTATGGAGTATTAGGTTTGGCAACGGTTTGGGTTCCAGGGTTCTTAACAGACTTTGTCTTTCCATCTTCTCGAACATTTTTTACTGAGGTCTAGAAAGGTTTGACAATCTTCAATTTCCGATGGCGGTTATTTCAGTGGGACCTACCTTTGTTCCAGGAGGCCTTTCAGTAGTTTTCTTGTTATGGTTGTAGATATTTTGGTTCTCAGCCTCTTCATCCTCGATGTCCGTAACAGTCTCCCTCAACTATCAAAATTGAATATCATAGAGGTCATCCTCCTCAGCGTATTATAAATGGAGGGCTTGGTGCCATTGATGATCATATTAATATAACAATTATCTAAGGGCCATGTTTTCATCTTCATAAGTTAACTTCTCTGGCAGTCAATATGGTCATTGAAGTTCTCCTTCGACTTTTGCTTTGTGTTTACCAAGTGACGAGGTGATAAGTCAATTCCTATGTCTGCAACATACTAGTTTAGGAATGCTTCTGCCAGTGCCTTCCACTCTCTAAGCTGTGGAACCATACCGCCGGTGCCCCTTCCAATGACATGCCAAATATCTTCTACAATTGTTATTGGGAAAAACCAGTATAAATTATTAAGGACATATAATTTTTCCATTTCAGCCATTGTAAACTGAAAAGGCAACTACTCCTTAGATGCCATGGCGTTGTAGCCAAGAAGATCTTCGTGTTTTCCCTTCATCTTCTGGTCCACTGTCTCCATCTGCTCTTTTATTTTTTGGAGCTCAACCTCAGTGTGGGATTTAGCCACTTTGCCCGTAACATATTCGGCTATATCATCTTAATCATCTAGGGGAGATACCTCTTTAATGGTCTTATTTTCGGGCTCCATACGCCTTCTCTCACTAGTCTCAACCCCTATAGTCTAAACTACTATCAAGTTGGAAATAACATTGGCTAAGTTCTGCAGTTGTTCTGTCATTTTATTCACAGTTGCTTCCAACTGATCCACATGGGAATTCTCACTGTTGGCTATTTTTGTGAGTTCGAAATATTTCTTGACTAATCTGTCTTGCTCTCTAACCTACTACATCATTATTATGGCTGCAACTAAAATGGGTTAGTGTGATTGACTGGTGCATAATCACACGCGTATAACACAAGCGCACGTATCATTCAAGTAGTATAAAAAGTATCGATCCCACGAGGACTTAATACATAGCTATTAATTTTATGAAGCCAAATGATTACTAGTATCTAACAGATTGATTGATTGACTGGGTGGTGACTTTAAACTTAAAAACAAGTAAATAAAATTACCTGAAAATAGGTTGAGGAAAATTCAAATTTATAAAACTATCCAAGGTTGAGAATTCTTCTAATATCTTTTAAAAGATGAAGTGGTTATTTCACGTTGGTGCAATATATTGGTTTATTAACCTGAAACACGAAAATATGTAAAAGTCTCTTCCGTTGGTTAGATACAAATACCCAGGGTAACCCAATTAATCATATTCCTATGTCAACCAAGTTACCTGAATTCATTAAGATTAAGTTCCAAATATGGTTACCCCTGCCCGACAGGTATATTCCTATCCTGTAAGGAAATCTATTAAAGGGTTATCTATCCTCAAGGAATATCGTGGGTTATTAAGTCTAGGGTCTTAAACCTAAAATCCTTTTTCCAAGTTCATTTTAAGTTTACCAGTTCAATCTTATTAATGGTCAGTTAACAAGAAGTATTAAGACTATGACTCAATAAAAAAACCTTTATATTACCTAAACCGGAAAACAACCCCTTATTAACCGGTGATATTGGAATTCATCACAACCCCAAATAACGAGCTTAGCTACGACACATATCTACAGCTAATAAAAGCTTAAATAAAATAAAAGACATAAAGTAAATGCTAGAAATTAAATAAAGTAAATGTTGGAAATTAAAAATGTAAAAGTATAATAAAAGAAAATGCTGGGGGTTAGAGGATCCACTTTTAATATTTCAAAATTAGAAATCTCTCTTATTCTCAATATTTACTGATTAATTAACCAGACCATAAAGGTGATAATTTCATTTGTCTCAATTAAATCCAACTGACCATATAGGCGGAAACTACGTCTGAAATGAAAAACCGACCATATAGGCGGTAAATAAGGTTGTCATCTAAACCGACCATATAGGTGGTAAGTAATTAATCCAAATTTTAATTAAAATAAGGGAGATTAGTCTAATTTATTATATTAAAAATCTTACCTCTTTACCCTAGTAGAATGAGATTACCTGCTCATGTTGTAAAAGAAAACACAAAATTTTTTTATTAAATAAATAAAAAGAAAATACAAGAAAACTTAAATAATATACAAGACACTTTCCTTTAGATTTTCATAGAGAAACTCCCCCAAAGAAAGCATGAAAAATTTACAAAGTTAAGCTTGGTATTTATAGGAAAATCTAAAGGCTTCCACCAATTTCTTGTTGGAGTTTCTACGGTCCTGAGGATCGATTCAAGCATAAAAACTAAGTGCGAATACAACAAAGGAAGTTGCGGAATACTTACATTGATCGGTTGTGTGATGCGACGAAGAACAAAACTTTTTAAGCCCTTTGAAGTCCTCCAAGGCTCACGGCAGTGAGCTAAAAACCAGTCCTCAAATTCGGCCATGGATCAACCTCCAAGCTTTCGTGATTTGATTCCATGCTCATGGGTGGGTTTCCCTATCACCTTCGTATGTCTCTTTGAGTGCTAGCTCTTGGTGATTTTTGCCACAAAAATCACCCAATCCTTCTTCCTTGTGTTCACGGCATTGAAGGAAATTTTTGGGAGAGAAATAAGCCCCTTGGGCGTGACTTAGAGGAGAGAAGAAGTGAAATGGTTTGTTTGGTTTTTGTGTATCTAATACCAAAAATCAAAAGTCAAATACCATTATTATAATAGTAAATGTCTTTCAAGCTTTCAAAAGGCTTTTTCAACAACTTACATCAAGTCACATCACTCATGAATAGTGACTGGTGTCAATCACTTAAAGCGAAAGACATCTATCACTTGATTGACGAATGATGTGACACTAGATGTGACTTGCGATTTGACGTTTGATGTGATTTACGTGCCGCACTCGAATTCGAAATGCGAATGCGCTCGCAAATATTCCCGAGCTCGGGTTCGTTAATTCTGAATTAACGAATTTTCCGTTGCGTCGTAATTAAATCTAATTTAATTAAATAATCATGCCTAGCATAATTACTATTCTCGACGCTAACGAATTAATTCTAAATTAATTCGTTCGCCCGAATTAAAATTTAATTTTAATTCCGCATCGAAATCCAATTTCTTTTAATATATCGAATATATTAATTTATCGATTAATTCCAAATTAATCATTCTCTCTCTTTAAATGATATTTTTTCCTAAATAAAATATCTCCGTAATTAATCACAGATTAATTTTCTCTCTCTTCTAATTGTTCCTAGATTAATAAAGTACGAGTCATACGTCATCGGTGAATCTTCGAGAAATGACCCATGAGATCCCCGGATATGTTGGCAGTAAATACGGTTATTGGACTGTCCGAATATATACGTACCTAGTACTACGTTTTTACCGATTTACAAGACAAGGTTGGCTTCTAGCAAAGCGCCATGCCTACCCAATTCTCCAGAAACATGCTTACAGGAATAAGCGATCTATATCAAGCGTAGTATACGTGGTATCGTGTATGTCGATCCAGTATCGGATATCACGTGCTAGGCCTGGGGCTGGAATTGTGTCTGCCCCGTACGAAGTACATGTCGGATGTCTGGTAACTAGTCTCTATAATAGGATAACTATGATCTAGTCATATTATCCCGATGACTGTAGTACTTAAGAGTACTAGTACCGTATCCTACGTGACATCATCTCCACTATGACTGGAGTGATACTTCTGTCTTGACATCACACCCAATACACTACGATTCTCAATATACCCAGTAGAGGCATACACAGAACCTGTTAAAGCCCTGGACGACCAAAACCAAAGCATATTGATTGTAGCAAGTATTAGCGGTGTAAGTCTCAGGTTAAGACCAAATACACCTACCCTGATTTCGGACTTCCATAGACACATAGTCATACTACCAATGGAATTCCGAGTGGGTCTATCCAGAGCGAAGCTGTTTGTCGTACCATCGGTGAACACAACAACTTATTACACTTGCATGAGTATCTAATACCCAAATATATGAGAACTACGCCGTTATTGTTGGACAGTTATGACCCATAGCATCACTGTTTGTAAAAAGACATTGTGTTTACAAAATTAACTATGTAATAATGAAATTGCCTTTTACCGATTTGTGATTCATTTACTTTGATATATATAAATGGTAAAAGTCCATATGATTAGTTCCGGATTGAGATGATATGAGACAGTATCAATCCATAAGGTTTAATCATTAAATATCTCTAGTCATAGTATTATCGAGACTGGACATCGATAATGCGGAATAGACTAGTATTGCACTTGTGCGCGTTGTGAGGGCATAACGACATAGTTCTCATATGTTTAAGTATAGGATATTTATGCAAGTGCGATAGGAGGTTGTGTTTTACCGATGATACGGAAAACAGCTTCGCTCTAGATAGACCCCGCGGAATCCCATTGGTAGTATGTATATATGTCTATGGGAGTCCGCTTCAGGGTAGGTGTATTTGGTCTTAACCTGAGACTTACATCGCTAGTACTTA
This sequence comes from Zanthoxylum bungeanum, assembly GCA_019454045.1. NCBI lineage: Eukaryota > Viridiplantae > Streptophyta > Magnoliopsida > Sapindales > Rutaceae > Zanthoxylum > Zanthoxylum bungeanum. The sequence goes on along the minus strand of SKCR01005921.1, from coordinate 40,802 downwards.
CGACAATCGGTGAACTTTGGTTTTGGTAGTCCAGGGCTTTAACAGGTTCTGTGTACGCCTCTACTGGGTTCATTGGGAATCGTAGTGTATTGGATGTGATGTCAAGACGGAAGTATCACTTCAGACATATGGAGATAATGATCACGCAGGGATTCAGAACTGGTTCTCTATAGTGTTACAACCATCGGGATAATATGAAAAGGTCATGATTATCCGATTCAAAGAGACTAGTTTCTTGATATCCGATATGTGCTTCGTACGGGGCAGACACTATTCCAGCCCCAGGCCTTGCACATGACATCAGATACTGGATCGCAATACGTAATACTACGGTATACTACGCCTGATAAAGATCGTATATTCCAGTAAGAATATTTCTGGAGAATTGGGTAGGCATGGTGCTTTGCTAGAAGCCAACCTTGTCTAGTAAATCGGTAAAAATGTAGTACGAGGTACGTACGTGTTCGGATAGTCCGACGACCGTATTTATTGCCAATATATCCGGAGATCTCTTGGGTCGCTTCCCGAAGATTCAGCGATGACGTTTGATTCGAACTTAATCTGGGATTAAAAGCGGAGAAACTTTATCTAGGATAAAGTACTATTTGAGGATAGAGAAAGATTAATTTGGAATTAATCGATAGAATAATATATTCGATATATTAAACGAAATTGGATTTCGATGCGAAATTAAAATTAGATTTTAATTCGGGTACTCGAATTAATTTAGAATTAATTCACGAGCGACGTGAATAGTAAATTAGATTTATTTACGAGGCATCGGAAAACTCGTTAATTTAGAATTATCGAAACCGAGCCCGAAATGTGTTTGCGAGGCTACTTCGATTTTGAATCGCGTGCGGCCGCAAGTCACATCGCAAATCACATCGCAAATCACATCACTTGTCATTGATGTGTGATGGTTGTCTAGTCATTTTTTGAATAGTGACATGCAGTCACTATTCATTACGGAGGTAGTTGAGTGCCATAAATGCCAAATTGGAGGGAAAATGAGTGTTGACGTTTTGGAAAGGGTTATATAATTTTTTGTAAGCCTTTTTGGCATAAGTTTAGAACATATACACAAATCAAAAAATCTCTCCTCCCTTATCTCTCTCTTTGGCCGAAACATAAGCAAAGAAGATAGAAATTTTTCTTTTGTTTTTCTTTGGCCATTCTTGCTAGCACATTCTTGAAGGATCAAACAAAGGTGATAGGGAACCAACCTTGGAGCTTGGATTTCCTTCTCAAAGCATGGAGCTTGTTGATCTTGTTCATCTTCAACATCAAATACACTCCTTGGCCGAATCCACATAGAAAGCAAAATGATGGATTTTTGTTGAGCATATCATCACATCCGATCGTTGTAAGTGTGATTCCGCCACTCTTCTTCATTATTCATTGTTATTTTAATGCTCATATGATCTTGGGACATGTTTTAGAAACACCTAAAGTTATACCCTCATAACGCGCACAAGTGTAATATTAGTTTTTTACGCATTTATCGATGTCCAATCTTGATAATACTCTTACTAGGGATATTTAATGATTAATCCTTCATGGACTGATACTGTCTCATATCATCTCAATCCAGGAACTAATCATAGGGACCTCCTATCATTTATACATCTAAGTGATCTAATCATAAATGATAAGAGTGCAATCTCCTTTGTCACATAGTTAATTTGTACAACAACACTATGATCTGTACAAATAGTGACGCTATGGGTCATAATTGTCCAATAATCTCCCACTTGGCCTATAGCGAGTCACTCAAGTGTCTACCACCCGAACTATATACGGTTCGCTCAAACTGCTGAGGAAATGCTTTTGTCAGTGGATTTGCATGATTATCGTCTGATGCGATTTATACGATCATCACATCACCACGATGTATGATCCGAACAAATCAGATGAATAGTCGAAGTATATATCTGGATCGTTGATGAGACCATTAATTCTTTAGCCTGCGCTGTAGCCTAGCTCAGCTGCTAACAGAACTATATCTAATCTAATTAGATTTATTATCGACCTAGATGACTTCTATTGCTGCCTCAGCTGCAGCAATTACCCGTATTTATTATTTATTCAGTAACAGTATCTTCTTGGAAGGTTTCCAGCTCACTGTTCCGTTATTCAAACTGTATAGTACCGTTGTTTTTATCGGTTAGGAAACTTACAGCAGTGATCCCAGTCACTTCAAGTTCTCCTTCTCCATAGTTTAAGACATCATCCTTAGTTCTCTAAGATACTAATGGATGTTCTTAATATCAATCCAGTGACTATCACTAGGATTGGCATGTTTGTGACTCTATATGCTCAAAGCGTATGAGACACCAGGTCACGTACATTTTTCAATGTACTAGTTCTCGGAGAGTCTTAACAACTTTAAATCTATCCCAGTAGATCTTTATTCCTAGAATAAATGTTGTTTCTCCCAAGAATTCTACGGAGAATTTTCACGAAAGCCAAGCTTTCACCGATTGTAATATGGGAATATCATTTCCAAGAAATGACATATCATCATTATTTAAGACAGTCACTTTTAGTGCGCTCCCACTAACCTCCTTATATACACAAGAATCATTTCGTTTTGAATTAAATCATAAACCATTATGATTACATCAAAACGATAACTCCAATGACCTAATGCTTGCTTCAATCGAAACATGGATCGAATAACCTGTAAACCTTGTTTGCTAGTTTAGATACGACAAAACCGTCAGGATGTTTTAAACATCCTCCAAAAGGTTTCCTTTTCAGGAAAGCGATTTTCCCATTCAGTTGTCATATTTCATAAATGAAACATGCAGCAACAGTAAGCATTATCCAAATGGATTTAACGTGGCAACAGGTAAAATATTTCTTTATAATCAACACAATGTTGATAACGATACCGTTCCGCTACAAGCCTAGCTTAGTACGTTGGTATGTTGCCATCCATGTATGTCTTCCTTGAAGACTTATATAGTACCAATAAGCACAATGCCTTCCGGTACAACAACTAATGTCCAAACATAGTTGATATACATGATATCCATTTTGGATATCATGGCACTTTACCATAATAGGGAGTCGATACCTTGTATCACTACCTCATACGTAGTCGGTTGGTATTCCCCAAAAGAGTGACATCTTTATGAGGTAAGATTAGAAGCCCATACCCAAGGTTGTTTTCTGACTCTGTTCGATCTACGCGGTTCTTGTGTATTCGAAGATTACTGCTATGGTTTCATCCTTGATGAACTGTTTGTGTTCCATTAAGTACTCGGTGCCTTGAATAGTATTACTCCGATTTTCATCGAGTTTTACTATCCTCCCACTTACCACTGCATATCGGTATTCCTCTTGGGAAAACCGCATGGTGAGCAACAATTAAAATTGTTCTCTTGTGAGATGTATAAGTACTATACTTTGGTTACCCTAGGTTAACCAATTACATTAGGCACTTATCCTATTTGGGTTCTAGTTTGGTATCATCCAAATGTATGCCTAGCACTCCCAGATGTTTAGGAATGAGAAAACCATGTTTCTTTCTTGTTCATATCTAATATGAAGTCTGTCTAACAGATTTTCATGGAACCTTATTCAAAATAAGTATTGCACTATTAATGCTTATCCTTTGAAGGAAAATGGTAGCTCAGAGCGACTCATGATTAACCTTATCTGTTGGATAATATGACCCATAGCGTCACTATTTGCACAGAACATTGTGTTGTTGTAGCAAATTAACTATGTAATAAGGAAATTGAACTCTCATCATTTGTGATTAGATCACCATAGATATATAAATGAAGAGAGGTCCCTATGATTAGTTCTTGGATTGAGATGATATGAGACAGTATCAGTCCATGAATGATTAATCATTAAATATCCCTAGCCGTAGTATTATCGAGACTGGACATCGATAATGCGGAATAGGCTAGTATTGCACTTGTGCGCGTTGTGAGGGCACAACGGCATAGTTCTCATATATATAAGTGTTGGAGACTTATGCAAGTGCGATAGGAGGTCGTGTTTCACCGATGGTACGGGAAACAGCTTCGCTCTGGATAGACCCCTCGGAATCCCATTGGTATTATGACTATGTGTCTATGGGAGGCCGAAGTCAAGGTAGGTGTGTATAGTCTTAACCTGAGACTTGCATCGCTAATACTTACGATAATCGATAAACTTTGGTTTTGGTGGTTGGGGACCCTGACCAGGTTCTGTGTCTACCACTTCTGGGTTTATCAGAGAGTCGTAGAGTATTGGGTGTGATGTCGAGACGGAAGTATCACTCCAGTCATAATGGAGATGATGTCACGCAGGATACGGTATTAGTGCTCTTAAGTGATGCGCATCCAATCGTGATATTATGACCAGGTCATGAATATCCGATTATAGAGACTAGTTACCAGACATCCGATATGTGTTTCGGACGGGGCAGACACTTATCCAGCCCCAGCCCTAACACGTGACTATCCGATACTGGACCGATACGCACAATACGATTGTATACTACGCTTGATATAGATCTAAATATTCTTAAAAGGATATGTCCGGAGAATTTGGTAAACTTGGTACTTTGCTAGGAGTAGACCTTGTCTCGTAAATCGGTAGAACGTAGTACTTGGTACGTACGTGATTCGGTTACACCGACGACCGTATTTATAACCAACTTATCCGGAGATCTCATGGGTCGCTTCCCGATAATGCACCGATGACGCATAACTCGCACTCATTAATAATCTGGGATTATATAGAAGAAAGAGAAAATTAATCTAGGATTAATTACGGAGATATTTTATCTAGGATAAAATATCGTCGAGAGAGAGATAATGATTAATTTGGAATTAATCGGTAAATTAATATATTCAATATATTAAACGAAATTAGATTTCGACGCGGAATTAAAATTAGATTTTAATTCGGGCAAATGAATTAATTTAGAATTAATTCATTAGCGACGTGAATAGTGAATTCGCTAGGCGTAATCACTTAATTGCGACGCAACGGAAAAATCGTTAATTTAAAATTAGCGAACCCGAGCCCGAGTGTGATTGCGAGCGCATTCGTATTTCGAATTCGAGTGCGGTGACGCAAGTCACATCAAGCGTCAAATCAATCGTCACATCAAGCGTCAAATCAAAAGTCACTTTGAGTGATTGATTGATTGATTGACTTGATTGATTGATTGATGAAAGACACACATCACATCACCTTTTATTGTGACATGTGAATAGTGATGGAAGTGGGTGGAATAGTGACTTGTGAAAGACATTTACCATTTACTTTATTTTATTAAATGATTTGGTAATTGGTTTTAATATATTTTCTAGGAAAATATATAAGACATTTTTTATGTAAATGTTTACAAGTCTTGACATTTTTTTCCACCTCTCTCTCTCTACATTTCTCTTCTTCTCCTCACGCCATTTTGAAGCTTTTCTTCACTGGTTTCATACCAGTTTTGGCGTGGACATTAGGGAGGCAATGAGTGATTTTCATTTGATGAAATCAAGTGCTAGCACACTTGTGAACATTGCGAAGGTGTTAGGGAGGTTCACCCATGAGGCGGGACTCATCCGACGAAGTTTGGAGCTCCGTTTTGAGACCCGAAACTGCCAAGACATTGAGCATGGACTGCAGTGAATGGCGCCTCTTGACAGTGAGCTTTTGGCTTCGATTCGTCTCCAAATCGACTCAACCGATCGATGTGAGTATTCCGCTACCTCCGTTGATGTATTCACTCGTGTTTTCATGCTTAGATTTGATCTTGGGACCTTAGAAAAACTCAACATTATCATGTTTAACAAAATTCGGTTTCTCTGTTTGGACACACCGTCAAACTGACGTGTTCTGGGAGGAGTCCTCATTGAAAGAATACTATACTCTTTCTAGTATTTGAGAAACTTATTGCTTAAGTATTTTCATCATGGTTTAACCGTGATGGTATTAATACTTTAGCCGATCTGTTTGTCTACTTCGTGTCGAAACTTTAAAAGTTTTCGATTTGTGTTTATGAGAAACACATAACCATAATATGATGCCACATCCGTAATGGTCATGAAATATTCATATCCATATCTAGCCTAGCTAGACATAGGCCCACTTATGTCACTATGAAAAGGGCTAACAGATTAGTGGCACTAGCACTTTTACCAAGTAAATGTGTTATAGGAACTTTGCCCAATAAACTAGATTCGTAGACTTTATTTGAATAGGATGAAATTCGTCCTAGTATCCACTCTTCGAAAGTGTGGATATACGAGTATTGTTTAAAGTGTCCCAGACAACACTGCCACAAATAAGTCTTATCTGATCAAATCAGTTAGAGCTACTTGTTTGTCATGTTATATATTTGAGATTTATTTATATTCAAAATATAAATGTTGTTTTTCACATCTAATGTGTTTATCTCAATATCATCTTTATAAAATAAAACATTTTCGTGTTCTAGAATATAAAGGTATACTCGCAACGAGTTATACTCGATATAGAGATAATGTTTCTAGTCAAACTAGTTACATTTTAACAGTTTCCTAATTTAAGTACACACCTGAAGGGTAGTCCCTAAACTTAGGTATCTGCGGTTAAAACAGCAACTTTCGTCCCGTTTCTGATTCGTAGATTTATCTCATCTGAAGTCAGTATCCTGCTCATAGCATATTCTGCACATCAGTATATATATTTATGTACCACTATTTAGTATCTAAAATCCAATTTTAATACTAGTAGTGAATATAATTATGACAACATACTTGAAGTCAGAGCCTTGCCCTGCCTTCTATTCCTTCATGTCTGCCTTATGCATATGGCAGTCATACTTCAGTGACCCCATTTGCCACTGTTTAGACATACATCTTGGGATATGTCCTTTATCTTCCTAGAAGATTATAATGATTTTGCCTTTGCCCTTTTCCACATTCTAGAAGCCTTTGGCCAAGCCTTGGGTTTCTGGAATATCGAAGTAAGGTGCGCCTTGCACTTCTTGCCCTTTTTGCAAACTTTGGTTTTGTCTCCTTGAGAATAGCCATTGACTCTCCAAGAGTTAACAATTACAATTATTACTTCTAAGATCTAAGTATAGATCTATGAAGATCCTTCAATTTCATTATCATACTAGAAGGATCTAATCCTTAGTTCTGATTATGAAATTAAGGAGTCGTTTTGGCAAGTATAATGGATTAAGCACTAAAGTTATCATTACATGAATCTTCCAAAGATCATACTCTACTATTTGCTTAATTCCAGGCTTAGGCTCAAGAGGTTATTTTATCAAATAAAGTAACTTCTTAATTTTCATGACCATCCTGAAATATTATTCTCAATCTGAAAAATAAAGTCATTTAAACACATTTCCCTAGGATTATATTTTAAACACTAATCTTTCAATTTTATCTTGATTCTAATAGTCCAACTATTTAATCAACGATTTCAGGTACTTTTAAATATAATGATTACTATAGTCCAACTACATAATCAACTATACTTTTAATTGGTTAAATTCAATTATATTGATTACTATAATCCAATTATAAAATCAACTATTAATTGAAATAGTTTGAATACAGTCCAACTATTTAATAAAACAACACTTAAATATTAGTCCAACAACATTTAATTTATTTGACGAAAAATTTGATATGAGCGCGTATGGCAAGTAGCTAAACGAATATTACAAATCTAATACTTGCCTCCCACTATTTTTCGGCGGGCCTCTAACCCTCTGTCGAGTACTCGGGAAACCGTGTTTCCTAATGGCCTGGGATCCCGTTAAATAACACACAATCTTGACTTTGGCCAACAAATTGTATGATATTTAACTAGGTAGATCTCTAAGATCAATTGGATCCCATCCAATTCCTAGATCCAGTAGGTGGACATCCAAGTCCGGAACATATATATTATATATGCCAATATATCCAATATATTCCCTAACCTTTTTTCTTTGAATCAATTAAGCCTTGGCTTTGGCACAACAAACTTAATGATCCCAGTTAAGCGGAACCTATTGACCATGGAAAGTTTCATAATCAATGTCGATGAACAAGAAGTGGTCTTGACTTTGGCCAACAAATCACGACTTGGACAAGACACCAATATAGAACAAAGCTCTCGTGATTCAAACACATCCTCGACGGACAAAGGCCTTGACTTTGGCCAACAAGCCATTGCCGGTCTTGGATCTTGAGTAAGAACCACTCAATGGAAGGAAAAATGCTTAATATTTAGTGAGGGGTTTTCGTGTGCAAATTGGCAACCAATTTATTATCTTTGTTAAGGTCTCATCATCATACACCCTTAAACATGCATTCTAAATACATAATAAAGCGCGTATAAATAAAATAATAATGATATGCGGATGGATACTTAACACATTGATCTTAGATCAAATCTCTCATTTTCCTCTCTCCCGCTAGCACAAGTATTTACTTCTACCCGTTACACTACACTTCTAAAGAAACCTCATTTACATTGAGGGGAATAGGTAAGAAGAGAAATACAATGAGAACAGAGGTAATAGGCTGGACACGCAGGTCCAATTTAATAAATTCTAATTTATTACAATAATTTCCAAAATTGCCCCACCCTTCTAATATCCATCCGATATACATTATTCATGCATCACAACCATGTATTCACACAAGCATGCTATCAATCAATCTAATCCAATAATTAATCTGATAATTAATAACCATCCAATGTTCAAACAACGATTTGATTTTGCGCGAGTCAAACTCGTTTTGCGAATAAGTACTCAAAGTACGAATTCTTGAATTAAATTAAACTACAACATTAAATCCAATTTAATATGTGTTTAATACTAATTCACTTATTTAATTCCAAATTAAATATTACACTTTATTAATGAACCTTTGAAACTTAGATTCCAAATCTAATCGTTACGGGTCTCAAAGCCCGATTAACATCCAATGTCATTTAATTAACGTCCAATGGGCTTTCAATTAATTTCTTAAGGCGTGGGGCCCAATCAAGGAATAACCCCATAAGCCTAGAAATCAATTTCGGCCCATTAGGCCCAATTAAACTTTAAAGGCCCATTAAGTCATAATTGGACTTTATGGAAATGGTTTTGGGCCAAATTGGATCCAATCAATTTACCTAAACTAATCTTGGTACAACCAAGCCCATTAAAGCCCAATTACAACTTTCAAGCCCAATTTCTAAAATTCGCTCAATTAATTAAATCACAAAATTCCAATTTCATAATCTAATTAACCTAAAGTGTATTACATAATTAATCACATAAATCAATATTTCCAAATCATCAATTTACACAACTAATCATGCTCTTTTTTAACAAATAGTGTCCAACACAATTTATCAAAAAATCAAACCCATTTTCATGCTTCAAAGGCTTGGCAATTTAGGGTTTTTCAAAATCAATTCTGAATTTAATCCAATTAAATACTAAATCAATATTCCCAATATGAGTCCAACTCATCCATTGAATCAAAAATCAAAAATCCAAGACATTAGGGCATTATGAGTATTCGGCCAAGCTAACCCATTGGGGAAAATTGTTCCAAATCAATTTTCATGAAATTGATCCAATCAAACTTCAATTAAACATGATTTAAGCATACTCAATCATCCAATTTCATTAAATCATGCTCAAATACATTTTACCCAATTTTAACCCTAAATCAAGTTTCATGCTTTTAACTCGCTCTGATACCATTGTTGGAGTTTCTACGGTCCCAAGGATCGATTCAAGCATAAAAACTAAGTGCGAATACAACAAAGGAAGTTACAGAATACTTACACTGATCGGTTGTGCGATGTGACGAAGAACAAAACTTTTTAAGCCCTTTGAAGTCCTCCTAGGCTCACGGCAGTGAGCTAAAAACCAGTCCTCAAATTCGGCCATGGATCAACCTCCAAGCTCCAAGCTTTCGTGATTGATTCCATGCTCACGGGTGGGTTTCCCTATCACCTTCATATGTCTCTTTGAGTGCTAGCTCTTGGTGATTTTTCCACAAAAATCACCCAATCCTTCTTCTTTGTGTTCACGGCATTGAAGGAAATTTTTGGGAGAGAAATAAGCCCCTTGGGCGTGACTTAGAGGAGAGAAGAAGTGAAATGGTTTGTTTGGTTTTTGTGTATCTAATACCAAAAATCAAAATTCAAATACCATTATTATAATAGTAAATGTCTTTCAAGCTTTCAAAAAGCTTTTTCAACAACTTACATCAAGTCACATCACTCATGAATAGTGACTGGTGTCAATCACTCAAAGTGAAAGACATCTATCACTTGATTGACGAATGATGTGACACTAGATGTGACTTGCGATTTGACGCTTGATGTGATTTGCTTGCCGCTCTCGAATTCGAAATGTGAATGCGCTAGCAAACATTCCCGGGCTCGGGTTCATTAATTCGAATTAATGAATTTTCCGTTGGGTCGTAATTAAATCTAATTTAATTAAATAATCATGCCTAGCATAATTACTATTCACCTCGCTAACGAATTAATTCTAAATTAACTCGTTCGCCCAAATTAAAATCTAATTTTAATTCCGCGTCGAAATCTAATTTCGTTTAATATATCAAATATATTAGTTTACCGATTAATTCCAAATTAATCGTTATCTCTATTTAATTGATATTTTATCCTAGATAAAATATCTCCGAAATTAATTTCATATTAATTTTCTCTCTCTTCTAATTAATCCCAGATTAATTAAAGTGCGAGTCATACGTCATCGGTGAATCTTTGGAAAGCGACCCATAAGATCCCCGGATATATTGACAGTAAATTCGGTCGTCGGACTATCCAAACACGTATGTACCTCGTACTACGTTTTACCGATTTACAAGACAAGGTTGGCCTCTAGCAAAGCGTCATGCCTACCCAATTCTCTGGAAATATCCTTACAGGAATAAGCGATCTATATCAGGCGTAGTATACGTAGTATCGTGTATGTCGATCCAGTATCGGATGTCACGTGCTAGGCCTGGGGTTGGAATTGTGTCTGCCCCGTACGAAGCACATGTCGGATGTCTGGTAACTAGTCTCTATAATCGGATAACTATGACCTAGTCATATTATCCCGATGACTGCAGTACTTAAGAGTACTAGTACTGTATCCTACATGACATCATCTCCACTATGACTGGAGTGATACTTACGTCTTGACATCACACCCAATACACTATGATTCTCAATATACCCAGCAGAGGCGTACACAGAACCTGTTAAAGCCCTGGATGACCAAAACCAAAGCATATTGATTATTGCAAGTATTAACGGTGCAAGTCTCATGTTAAGACCAAATACACCTACCCTGATTTCGGACTTCCATAGACACATAATCATACTACCAATGGAATTCTGAGGCGGTCTATCCAGAGCGAAGCTGTTTGCCGTACCATCGGTGAACACAACCTCCTATTACACTTGCATGAGTATCCAATACCCAAATATATGAGAACTATGCCGTTATGCCCTCATAATGCGCACAAGTGTAATACTAGTCTTTTACGCATTTATCGATGTCCAATCTCGATAATACTCTGAATAGGGATATTTATTGATTAATCCTTCGTGGACTGATACTGTCTCATATCATCTCAATCCAGGAACTAATCATAGGGACCTTCTATCATTTATACATCTAGGTGATCTAATCACAAATGATAAGAGTGCAATCTCCTTCGTCACATAGTTAATTTGTACAACAACACTATGATCTATACAAATAGTGATACTATGTGTCATAATTGTCCAACATTTCTCCACCAATTGCTCCACCAAACATGGCACCAAATATCACATCAAACATGGCACCAAACATGCAAGCATGTTTGGTTGAAGTTTGACAATTTTTACTTTTTATTTTTATTAATTTTATTTTATATTTTGAAAATGACTATAGAAATTACACAAAATACACTAGACTATGTATCGATTTCGGCCTTCCAAACTTCAGAATTCAAAAATACTTAAATCTTCAAAGTTATATATCTATGTGTCTTCTTTAATATGGAACTTGAATCAGCTTAATCGGATATCAGTTGAAAGAGTTGTGGCCAAAATACCAAACTTGCGTAAAATTGGAATTTATGACTGCACTTCGTGACGTGTATAGTAAATTTCCGTTTTCGCCATTTTTTGCTCTGGATTTCATCGTTTTAGCCTTGAGTTGATTCCATTAAGTCCCAATACTTTATTTATCTAAAAAATACATAAAACACATCAATACGTTTATCAAACCCGAGAAACTAAACAAAATATTAGGTAAAAGAGATGGTAAATATTGATATATTTTCCGCTCATCACACCCCCAAACCTAATATTTTACTAGTCCTCGATCAAAATAAAAAAATAAAATACAAGAAATAATTAAAATTAAACTAAGCCACTTTCGTAGGGATCACAATTGCATTTAGAGTATGCAACAAGCCTTTAAACCCCTAGGTGTCCCTAGTGGACGAGTTGTAGTCTCGTGAGGGTTTATAGCGACGATACCCACAAACATCTTATAAAAGCAAAAAGAGAGTAAAACTAATACACACAAAATCAAAAAGACAAGAAAAAAGAGAATAAAGAAGTTAGTGACTAAACAAGTGAAACTTCTTATCCAAGTTAAAAATTGTTTTCTTTCTTTCTAAATTACCGAATGAGTAAATTCTCCAATTATTTTTATCATTCTTCATATACACAACCAACAAAATATTAATCAACTCATTTTTCCCACAATAGTCACAAGTGCAGTTGAGAAGAGAGTAATATTTTTATCCTAAAGTTTTATCAGAATTCACATCTTTTTGGAGCAATGGAATAATTTTTTCTAATTTTTCTTATTTTTTCTTTGATTTTTAATTTTTTTAATTTATATACAATATCTTCCGTCTATGTAGTGAGCTTTGGACCAGTGACTCCCAAACCAGTTGACTTTAGGGCACTAGGTATTAAGACACCACTACAGATTTAATTACTCAGACTTTAGATATATATATTTTTTGCAACATCTTTGATCTATGTAGTGAGCTTTGGCCTAGTGACTCCCAAACCAGTTGGCTTTAAGGCACTAGGTGTTAAGACACCCTTACGGACATAATTACTCGGATCTCAAACATTTTTTCATATTACTCCATTGTCATTTATAGATGCTTCCTCCAATTAAACTATAGCACTGAATAGTACAAACTTTTCAATTACATCTCATGTCCGTATGTTACAATGCATGTTGATAATACCTGCCAACGAGCATATGAAGATCCATTTTAGTCAGTATTATAGAGAATTCACAAATTAAATAATTCAAAAGGAAATAAACAAAAATTAACTTGTTCCGAAGTAGGTTGAGATACGTCTCAGTAATGGAACTCCTTACACAGCTATCTCTCACCAATTTCACCGATTAATCAAATTAAAACACAAAAACACTAAATATTTTTTAATTTTTTTTGGAAAATTTTTTAATTTTTTAATTTTTTGTATTTTTTCGAAAAATTTTGGACTAAAAATAACACAATAAAAACAAGATACTATCAGCTATTCCTCTCCCCCAAACCTAAATGAGACATAGTCCCTAATATCTGAAATAGTAGAAGATGAGTTTAGAAGATAGTACCTGGTTAGCTGAAATGTTACATCTAGAAATGAAATTAAAGGTTAAGATCCAGATTTATCCGATGCTTTTTACCACGATCATCCTCGAACCATTTTATCTTGGAAAAGATAGGGTCAATTTGTGGTTCAAAGGCTAAGATTTGGTCAATTAGATCCGGGGTAATTCTAGCAGTAAAGAGGAGTTCTTTCATAGGTTTTGTCACGAACCCATTTCTCCGGGCATCATCAAGAAACACAAAAAGAAAATCATAAAATCCATCAACGTTAAACAGCCCAATCGGTTTCTGGTGTATGTTCAAGTTCGTCCAAGACAGCACTATAAAAACTTCCTCCAATATGCCCGAGCCACCTGGCAAAACAGTAAAAGCATCAGTACTATTAATCATTTCTACCAGTCACTCGGACATTCTCGGTACGATCAGTTCCTCTCCGTTTGATGGACCTATCAGATTCGTCTCCGCCAAGGGTTTTGAATGATTCCCAAGACTTGACTGCCTCCTTCCTGTAAGGCCTTTGAAACGATCCCCAGAGTCCAAGATTGTCTCCGCCATATACTAAGTTCATATTCCTTTCAGCTAAGACTCGACCCAATTCCTGTGCTGCTTCTATGTATTGTGGTTTAGTACCAACACTAGTACCGCAAAACACACAGATGTTTTCAACCCGTCTTTTTGAAGTAGCTTCCATTTTTATCTGGATGCCTTCAAAAGTGTAATGATGAGTTGAATTTATAGCACCTGAAAAAGATAAGTAATAATAGCACTAGTATCTGCCAAGTGACAATTATTAGTTAAACAGTAAAATAAATCATGAAAGGTCAAAAGGTCTAGATCCTGTAGGAGAAAATAAAAGAAAATAACAAAACAAATCACAATTATTAGAAAAAGATAAAGAGATAAAATATTCACAAGAAAGTAATAGCTTGATTAACATCTATGTGTCAGGGACAAGCTTCCCATCCAATTTTCTTATAAATTGGCAAACAGTGTCTTTTAGAGTCAGATTCCTGAGACTTAACTGTGGTCTTTCTTTACGGAATTGTGCATATACAAGCGAATTTCATGATACACACATCCACTGGGATGCGTCTCAAGAGTTTTAGATATGTCATCTAAAGAATCTTTACTCAAGCTATCCCTAATGAAATTAATCTTATCTTCGCTATTATCATACATCATTCCTAAAGAACGACAATGAGTATTACAAAATATATGAGCACATTTGTAGCAAACACACATTCTTTTGGCTCGTCTATTTTTAGCATATGTGCTCCTTCCTAAACCAGACAGATGTGAAATAAAAGAGTCAGAAGACTCACCTGCCAATCGGACCCGTGCTTCAATAATCCAATGAATGTTAATAGGGATACCTTTGATCATCAGTAGCCTCATTCATTCTAAGCGAGCTTTGTATACTTTCATCAGAGATTTTTGAGGGAGAGGATGAAATTTCTTGTGAAGATTTACGAGAGCATCTTCCATCTTGAAATGACTTAACCTGTAAAAACTAAACACACCAAATTAAAACACACCAAATCACAATATATACACAAATTGCATGGGTTGCCTCCCAACTAGCGCTAAGTTTAATGTCGTCAACTAGACATGATTTCCTGAATATTAGGCTGGATCTGAAAGTGTAACATTTTCTTTTTGTCCTCAATTGATTCTCCCCAGTAGTGCTTGACATGCTGGCTGAAACCTTGAATGTGTTGTTGGACTTGGAGTTGTACAATTCAACAGCTTCATATGGTAAAACTTGAGTAATCTCAAATGGGCTAGACCACCTTGATTTCAGTTTTCCAGGGAAAAGTTTCAACCTTGAATCATATAACAACACATGCTGCCCTGGTTCCAGTTGTCTGCGCACTATTTTTCGATCATGCCATCTTTTGGTCTTTTCTTTGTACAGCTTGGCATTCTCATAAGCCTATAGATGAAATTCCTCTAATTCATTGAGTTGGTGAAGTCTTTTCTCTCCTGCAGCTTGTGGATCAAGATTTAACTTCTTTAATGCCCAGTACGCCTTGTGTTCATGCTCAACTGGCAGATGATATGCTTTCCCGAACACCATTTGATATAGGGACATACCAATGGGTGTCTTGTAAACTGTCCGGTAGGCCTATAATGCATCAACCAGTTTTATAGACCAGTCCTTTCTTGTTGATCTAATGGTTCTCTCTAAGATTCTTTTGATCTCCCTATTTGAAACTTCAACATGCCCGTTGACTGTGGATGGTAAGCAGTGGCAACCTTATGAGTAACTCCATATTTGGATAGGAGTGCATCAAAGTATCTGTTGTAAAAATATGAACCACCATCACTGATAATAGCCCGAGGTGTTCCGAAGCGAATGAAAATATTATTTTTAATGAACTTGATCACCACTTTTGAATCATTGGATGGCAGTGGAATTGCTTCAACCCATTTGGAGATGTAGTCTACTGCAACCAGTATGTACAGGTTTCCGAATGATGGAACGAAGGGTCCCATAAAATCAATCCCCCAAACATCAAATATCTCCACTTCCAGAATATTTTGCAAAGGTCATTCATTTCTTTTCAAAATATTTCCCGTTTTCTGGCACCTGTCACATTGAAGAGCAAATAAGTAAGCATCTTTAAAAAGAGTGGGCCAGAACGAACCTGATTGAAGAATTTTGGCTGCAGTTTTATTCCCACTGAAGTGTCAGCCATATAGTGATGAATGACAGTGTTGCAGCACACTGTTGACCTCCTCCTGTGGAACACATCGTCTCAGTAAATAATCAGCACATCGTTTGAATAGGAACGGTTCATCCCAAATATAATGCTTGACTTCATTGAAGAACTTCTTTCGTTACTGAGTTGTCCATTCCAACGACCATTTTTCTGACACGATATGGTTGACATAGTCAGCATACCAATGGACATCTTGATGTTTCATGGCAAACAGTTGTTCATCTAGAAAAGTTTCTTTGATTGTCAGTTCTTTGCCAGCTGTTTCTCTATTCTCGAGTCTTGATAAATGATCTACCACTTGATTTTCTGTCCCTTTCCTGTCTCGAATCTCCACATCAAATTCTTACAGAAGAAGTATCCAACGGATTAATCTAGGCTTGGCATCTTTCTTCGCGATCAAGCAGATTGCTGAATGATCTGTGTAGACCATCACTTTGGGACCCAGCAGATAAGAGCGGAATTTGTCAAAAGCGAACACAACTGCAAGCAACTCCTTTTCAGTGGTTGTGTAGTTAATTTGAGCTTTATTCAGAGTTCTGCTGGAGTAGTAAATGGTGTGGAAAATGTTTGCTTTGCGTTGTCCCAAAACTGCACCTACAGTAAAATCACTAGCATCGCACATCACCTCAAATGGAAGGGTCCAGTCTGGTGCTACAATGATGGGAGCAGAAACAAGCTTCATTTTCAGGATCTCAAAAGCTTCCTGGCATTCTTTGGTGAAATTGAAAGGCACATCTTTCTCCAGAAGATTGCACAGAGGTTTAGCAATCTTGGAAAAGTCTTTGATAAATCTCCTGCAAAAACATGCATGTCCAAGAAAGCTCTGAATCCCTTTTACAGATGTTGGTGGAGGTAATTTTTCAATTGACTCGATCTTTGCTTTGTCTACCTCGATTCCCTTTTGTGAGATTCAATGTCCAAGAACAATGCCTTCATTCACCATGAAGTGGCATTTCTCCCAGTTGAGTACCAGGTTGGTATCTTCGCATCTTTGTAACACATGTTCCAGATTTTACAAGCAATGGTCGAAAGAGTCTCCAAACAGAGAGAAATCATCCATGAAAACCTCCATGCTCTGCTCCAGCATGTCTGAGAAGATAGCCATCATGCAACGCTGAAATATGTTAGGAGCATTACATAATCTAAATGGCATCCTGGGGAAAGCAAAAGTACCATATGGACATGTAAAGGTAGTTTTCTTCTGATCTTCTGGGGCGATGGCAATCTGATTGTACCCCAAATATCCGTCCATAAAGCAATAGTACTCATGTCCCGCCAATCTGTCTAGCATCTGATCAATGAATGGTAGCGGAAAATGGTCATTCCTTGTTGCTTTGTTCATCTTCCGGTGGTCCATGCATACTCTCCATCCAGTCATTGTTCAGCTCATTCTTTTCATTTGTGACTACATTAATTCCTCCTTTCTTCGGCGTACACTACATAGGACTCATCCAACTGCTGTCTGAGATGGGGTAAATAATGCCAGCATCCAACCATTTGATGATTTCTTCCTTCACGACTTCCTTCATGATTGGATTGAGTCTCCATTGATGCTCTACCGTGGGTTTGTACTCATCATTCATCAGGATCTTGTGCATGTAAAATGATGGACTAATGCCTCGAATGTCTGCTATAGTCCAGCCAATGGCTCTCTTGTGTTCTCGTAAAACTCTCAATAACTTTTCTTCCTGCTCAAATGTTAGCGACGACGAAATAATAACAAGTAATTCAGAAGAGTTTCCAAAAAATGCATACTTGAGATGGCTCGGAAGTAGCTTTAGCTTTAGCTGCAGTGGTTCTTCAATTGAAGGCTTGATTCAATCTTTATTTGGTATTTCCAAACTCTCCACTTGTGGTGTTAATTTGAATCGGAATGGTTTATCAATATAGTTGATACATTCCAGAATCTCAGCATCCAGCTCACTGTCAGTCACGTTGGTGATGCAAGCTTCAAGTTTATCCATGGGAATTGTATCAATATCCTGGATGATACTATCAACAACATCAATTCTGAAACATTCTTCCTCCTTTTCATCGCTCGGGAATTTCATGGCTTTGAAAATGTTAAAGGTAACTTCTTGATCCTGTACTTTCATAGTTAATTCTCATTTTTTCACATCAATCACAGTTCGACCTGTAGCCAATAATGGTCTCCCAAGGATAATAGGAACATCTTGGTCTTCTTCCATATCAAGGATAATGAAATCTGCTGGGAGAATGAGTTTGTCGACTTTGACAAGCACATCTTCAACGACACCTCTTGGAAATACGAGCATTCGATCAGCAAGTTGCAAAGAGACTGAGGTAGGCATTGCTTCTCCAATTTGCAATTTCCTGTAAATAGAAAAAGACATTAAATTAATACTTGCACCTAATCACATAAAGTCTTACCAATATAATGTTATCCATTGGTGCATGGGACAGTAAAACTACCAGGATTTTCAACTTCGGGGGAAGTTTCCTCTGAATGATGGCACTGCATTCTTCCGCCAATGCTACTGTCTCGTAATCTCCCAATCTCCATTTTCGTGAAAGAATATCTTTCATGAATTTGACATAACTGGGCATTTCTTCCAACGCTTCTGCAAATGGGATGTTGATGTGCAGCTTTTTGAAGACTTCCAAGAATCGAGCAAACTGTTTGTCCATTTTGTTTTTCTGAAGACGCTGTGGAAAAGGTGGAGGTGGAGTGGTCTGTTCATTTTATTTTTCCTTTTCTTCTTTTTCCCCCATCTGTGGAACTGCATATTTTGGAACTTCTTCTATAGTTGCCTTGATTCTAACATCTTTGTTGATTTCAGTACCGCTTTTCAAGGTAATGGCTTGACATTGCTCTTTCCCTCGGTTCATTGGATTTGGTTCTGTGTTGCTGGGAAGATTTCCTGGCGATCTGTAACTCTGAGCATTGGCCAGTTGTCCAATTTGATTCTCCAGTGCTTTGATAGAAGCTGATTGGCTTTGATTGAATGTTGTTTGGGCTTGAAACATAGCATCGTATTTTTCTTCTTGCTTTTTGAACATCTCTACAAACCATTGCTTCTTACTCCTGGCCTTTGTTCTGCTGTTGGAATCTAGGTGGTGGATTATTCTTTTGCTCTGAATTGTTGCTCCATGAAAAATTAGGATGATTCCTCCACTCTAGGTTGTAGGTGTTGGAATATGGATTGTTCTCTTGTCTGTTGAAATTGTTGACATAGTTCACATTCTCTTCTTATTGAACTGGTTCTGGTACTCCTCCGTATGGTGAACTTATAGATCCGGTGATATTTACAACTTGCATGCTAAGTATTTCCAAACATTTACATATGTGATCCAGCATGGTATTCGCTACCGTGTTGGCTCCAACTTCATAAATTCCTACAATTCTTTGAATCGTGCTCCTATCTGTTGGCCACAACGAATTATTGTTAGCCATTTCTTCGATTAAGTCCCATGCTTGATCTTCTCCTTTCGCCATCAAAGCTCCTCCAGCAGCAGCATCAATTATGGTTCTCATCAATCCAGAAAGTCCATTATAGAAGATTTGGACTTGTAGCCATTTTACAATCTCATGGTGAGGGCATTTTCTGAGCAAATCCTTGTACCTTTCCCAAGCTTCGTAGAGAGATTCTGAGTCATATTGCACAAATGATGTGATGTCATTCCTCAACTTTACTGTTCTAGCTGGTGGAAAATATTTTGCAAGGAATTTAGTGGCTAAAGTGTTCCAAGTTGTGATGGAACCTGCTGGTAGTGAATGTAGCCAAGCTTTTGCTCTGTCTTTCAAGGAATATGGAAAAACTCGCAGTCTCATTGCTTCTTCAGCTCCTCAATTATAATTGAAAGCGCCTCAAACTTCCAGAAAGTTACTGATGTGGGAATTAGGATCTTCAGTTGCATTCCCCCCAAACTGAATTGACTGCTGAATCATTTGAATGCATGTTTTGATGTCACACACGTATTTTCTGGTAAGGGAGGAAGTACAATACAGGAAATGAAGCCGTCAACCACTGGAATGGTTCTGTCTCGAATGGGAATTGGTGGTGCCACTTCTAAAGGTTCAGGTTTCATATTAACAAATTGCTTCTTGCCTTTCTCGCCTTTCTCTTCTCAACTGTCTGATGGTTCTTTCAATTTATGGGTAAAGCAGTCGGAGTTCAAAGTTTCTGGTTCGTCTCATGTAGTGTTTGAGAACCTGAAACACAAGAAAATATAAACAATAAGTAAAAAGAAATTAGATAAAAGTAAAGGTATCTAATCTCAAAACTAATAGTGAAAGATAAATAAGTCCTCGGAAACGGTGCCAAAAACTTAACCGGTGCGTAATCACACGCGTATAACGTAAGCGCACGTATCGTTCAAGTAGTATAAAAAGTATCGATCCCATGAGGACTTAAAACCTAGCTATTAATTTTATGAGGCCAAATGATTACTAGTATCTAACAAATTGATTGATTGACTGGGTGGTGACTTTAAACTTAAAAATAAGTAAATAAAATTGCGCGAAAATAGGTTGAGGAAAATTCAAATTTATAAAACTATCCAAGGTTGTGAATTCTTCCAATATCTTTTAAAAGATGAAGTGGTTATTTCACGCTTGTGCAATATATTAGTTTATTAACCTGGAAAACGAAAAATGTAAAAGTCTTTTCCGATGGTCAGATACAAATACCCAGTGTAACCTAATTAATCATATTCTTATGTCAACCAAGTTACCTGAATTCATTAAGATTAAGTTCCAATTATGGTTACCCCCGCCCGACAGGTATATTCCTATCATGTAAGGAAATCTATTAAAGGGTTATCTATCCTCAAGGAAGATCGAGGGTTATTAAGTCTAGGGTCTTAAACCTAAAAACTATTTTCCAAGTTTCTTTTAAGTTTACCAGTTCAATCTTATTAATGGCCAGTTAACAAGAAGCATTAAGACTAGGACTCAATAAATAAACCTTTATATTACCCAAACAGGAAAACAACCCCTTATTAACCGTGATATTGGAATTCATCATAACCCCAGATAACGGACTTAGCTATGACACATATCTACGGCGAATAAAAGCTTAAAGAAAATAAAAGACATAAAGTAAATGATAGAAATTAAATAAAGTACAAGTTGGAAATTAAAAATATAAAAGTACAATAAAAGAAAATGCTGGGGTTAGAGGATCCACATTTAATATTTCAAAATTAGAAATCTCCCTTATTCTCAATATTTACCGATTAATTAACTAGACCATAAAGGAGGTAATATCATTTGTCTCAATCAAATCCAACCGACCATATAAGCGGTAACAATGTTATTTCCTAAACCGACCATATAGGCGGAGACTACGTCTGAAATGAAAAATCGACCATATAGGCGGTAAATAAGGTTGTCACCTAAACCGACCATATAGGTGGTAAGTAATTAATCCAAATTTTAATTAAAATAAGGAAGATTAATCTAATTTATTATATTAAAAGTCTTACCTCTTTACCCTAGCAGAATGAGATTACCTGCTCATGCTGTAAAAGAAAACACACAAAATTTTATTGAATAAATAAAAAGAAAATACAAGAAAATTTAAATAATATACAAGACACTTTCCTTTAGATTTTCATGGAAAAATTCCTCCAAAGAAAGCATGAAAAATTTACAAAGTTAAGCTTGGTATTTATGGGAAAATCTAAAGGCTTCCACCAATTTCTCCACCAATTGCTCCACCAAACATGACACCAAACATGGCATCAAATATGACACCAAACATGCGAGCATGCTTGGTGGAAGTTTGACAATTTTTACTTTTTATTTTTATTAATTTTATTTTATATTTTGAAAATGACTATAGAAATTACACAAAAAATATTGGACTATGCATCAATTTCGGCCTTCCAAACTTCCGAATTCGAAAATACTTAAATCTTTAAAGTTGTAGATCTCTGTGTCTTCTTTAATCTAGAACTTGAATCTGCTCAATCGGATATTAGATGAAAAATTTATGGCTAAAATACCAAACTTGCGTAAAATTGGAATTTGGGACCGTACTTCGTGACACGTATAGTAAATTTCCGTTTTCGCCATTTTTTGCTCCGGATTTCATTATTTTAGCCTTGAGTTGATTCCATTAAGTCCTAATACTTTATTTATCTATAAAATACATCAAAACACATCAAAACTTTCCTCAAACCCGAGAAACTAAACAAAATATTAGGTAAAAAGGGCGGTAAATATTGATATATTTTCCGCTCATCAGTGATGCAAGTATGCATGAAATGTATGATATACAGAGTGTTTCAAATCATCAACATATACCCTTATAACCTTATTTCTCCCACACACATAGTAAGTCTAACATTTTATCTAGGTTTGGCTTAGTTTATGTACCAATATGGGGTACACAAGCTCGTTCTCTTCTAAGCTAAAGGGTAAATCTTGGCTACTTTATTTTCATTCCATCGTTAAAAGGCAAAGGCCACCAATTGATAAAAAATGACTAGGACTATTATGGGTACCTGTCTTTGTATAAAAATGATGAATCAAACCCTCAGTAATTACGGTTATTTGGGATGGTCTTATAAACGTTTAAGAATATTCAAATGGATCAAAACAAGGCATATCTTTCTGGATGAAAGCTAGTATGTGTATCAGACTCATGTTTGGTATATTTGGATTATAATTAAATATTTTAGGTCCAACAAGGTTTTATACATGGTGGCCCATTAACGTTTCAAAGAACTTTAACCCAATTATCAAGAAATGCAAATTTTTTCCAGTTAAAAAGGCCTAATAAATTTAGATATCATGGTAAAAGAATCAAAGGACTTTAAAAAGAAAGGGCCCAAACACAAGTATTAGGAAGACTTTTCCAACGGAAAACATCTATGGGTTCATATGTGGACTTATCAAAGGTATGATTTAGGCTCTTATCGGCCAAGACTTATTCACAACTAGGTCTCCCCACCCAAGGGTTTAATCGACCAATGAATACACTTTCTTTATACCCAATGTTACACTTTTCTACAACTGGGTATCCTCACCCAAGGGTTTAATCCCAAATGAAAACACTAATATCCAAGGATATGTGCCAGCAAGTGATGGTTATCATTACATACCAATCCATCACCATGAGTGAAAGTGTTTTATCGATATACAACATCATTGGGGTTAAAATGATATGCAAAAGATGAAGACATGGCAAAACTCAATTTTTCTATAAATACTACAAGTTATTTTTTTGGGTCCGATTCTCTATCCCTAGAGGAGTCGCCATCTGTATGAGCAAATCGAGGCTTACTGCTATGCCTATAATATCAGTGACCACGACACTATTAGACTCGTAGCCCGTAGAGAGTATGGATAGCCCCACATGGGGATTAACTAGAGAATAAAGGAGTCACCACCCAGTATGAAACATTGGGAATGTTTTAAGGCCGCACTACACCCCTCGCAATGTCTGACCTTACCGATGCCAATATAATATTTAGGTTCAATGAGAGGTATATCTACATCCTATAATGTAATTCACATATAATAATAGTTTTAAATAGCATACACGATGCAAACATGAAAGTAAAATATGGTGAATAAGTAAGGTACGAAAGATATAAAAAAATATCATAACGAATGTTACAACGATGGCAAAATAAGAGCTAAACAAATTGAAGCAAGTATATTATTGGCCTGGCCTCGTGGAGGCCTGGCCAGATATGTCCATTATAGGCCAGAAATTATATTAATATCCGGCCAGACTTACTGAAAGTCTGCTCGGATATGCTGCGTGAATCAAGAACGCAGAATGGCAGTGGTAATCAATGACATGCAATATAATTTATAAATCATATAAAGCATAATAATGAACAATAAATAAAAGCGAATAAATATTCATAAGTCATTACATTGGTAGAAAAATAACAACTAAATATATCAGAATATGCTTTTCATCGGCATATACAGAGATCTATTCCTTCACAGAACCTATCATTCATAAAATTTATCTATCACTTATTCTACACATTCATGACGTCCGAAATATGTACTATGAGTATTTCATCTCTTATGGTCTGAATTTAAATTCTTCTCGAACTGGTGCCCATGTGAATCACTCATTTCTATCTAATACTCAATGACTGTACTTTTACTTTGTCTCATTCTTTTCTTTAAGATTTCAATATTTCTTAAGATTTCCTAGACAATCACTCGTCTCATTATTGCTCTCACCCAAGCACAACTGAACTTGTAAGGTCCTAAACGAATTTGATGTACTGCTTCTAGTATGATCGTCCTCGTAATTATTCCAATTGAATCACTAGTCCTTATTTACAGTATCTAATCTATACGGGAAATTATACCAATCAGCTCACTTAAAAAGCACATTCGAACCTAAATCGTACTGATGTCTATGATATTTCTAAATATACATATGAATTATTCACAGATAATACTTCCATGTCTCTAAGGATGCTTGTGTCTCCTATAGCCAGGTCTTTTCCCATTCTGCTTTAATTCTGGGTAATTATATACAAGGGTAATCCTTGAAGCTATTGCACTGATCATATTTGATACCTTCTTGGCTCTACATGCTCGATCTGATCTAACGTTCATTCTCAAAACTTATTCAACTCTCTCAATTTCCTTCTTGTTAAGTTTCAACTGCTTATTGATTCCGTCCTTCAAGTTCTCCTTAGCTGGTTTTCCCATTTTCTCTTATTCCTACAGTCTTATTTTGTCAAGTGTTGTCCCGGTATCAAAATATCCATATACTTGGTTTCCTTTGTTCGTCTTACTTTTTACTCCAATAAATTTGTTTCAATTCATCTAAGCATTATTATTAGTGGTGCGTTGTGAATTGAACATACATTTATACTCATTATCTTCCTTTTGTTTCCTGTATAATGTAATTCTAATCTCATTTCATCGCTAATATAGGCATTCCTAGTCATTCCGTAGTTTTACAGAACTTAACCATCTAGAGTCTATCTTAACACTTATGATCTTCTGTCATTATTTATCTAGTATCTTTTTCTATTGTTGTCTTACCTCAACAGCTTCACCTCAAAACTTATACTTAACGTTCCTTTTGTCTTCTCCCCTACTCTATTATATACCTGGAACTTGTGTGATCTATGTCTCTGTCTTCCTATCCGATAGGTATTCTCTTTTAAGGGTTCTTTGGATACTTTGTGGAATATATAATACGTCACAAATTTACTTGTGTATGTGAATATCATTGGGATGAATATCATGGTTCTTCATTATTGACGTCGTTTAACGAGGGTTGGGAGGGTGGGGGTGATCTTGAAATCCTTTTCGGTTGTAGTGGTCTCACTACCAATACGTGCTATTATTACAAATGCAGCTTACATTTGATCCTAAGACTTCCTTATTTACTCTAAAGTACTACGGCTAGGAACTACCTGATTTTCTCTTTCGACTTTACATAGGATTTATTTCCGATTATTAATCATACTTTCCTCTACTAAAAATCTCTATATGGTTCATGCTCTCTGAAAACCCTACCACAGTCCTTCTGTTATTCTTCTTACTGATCTTGGTTTCTTAACCCCCTCTTAAGTCATTATTTCCCTGGAAACTCCATATCAATTTCGATAGGTTGGGGTATTACTACTAGTACTTCTGATTCGAGTACTACCCTCTTACTAGTTCTTCCATTCTAGTGTAGTGAGGCTTTTAATATACCATATACCTTAATTCTGAGGATTGTTCTCTCTGATTCTTTTACTCCTTTAAACTTTTATCTTCTTTGGGGCCACTCTTCCATAATAGGTCTAATTGTTACTTTAAATTTTAGCTTGGCTTGTGGTGAATTCAATCTACTCCATCTCC
Organism: Zanthoxylum bungeanum; assembly: GCA_019454045.1. Taxonomy (NCBI): domain Eukaryota; kingdom Viridiplantae; phylum Streptophyta; class Magnoliopsida; order Sapindales; family Rutaceae; genus Zanthoxylum; species Zanthoxylum bungeanum. The sequence continues at coordinate 14,694 of SKCR01005921.1, read as the reverse complement.
TATAGACTATCATTCTCTTATGATTCTCATCTAGCGTCTGCGGAATCCTAGGTTGATTGTCTTGCTGTCTCTCAGGTTACTGAACAGAAGAATTATCATTCTTTCTGTTGGGATCTACATCTATTTCTTCATATTTTAAAGTTCCTCAACCTTTATCAACCATCCCGCAGTCTCCATTTACTTTATTGTCTTTAAGTTACGTTATATGTGTTACTCTCTATATTGAACCTCCTCATTATTTCCTACATCCTTCTATATTATCTATTCTCATAACTTTTCTTTTAGCTCTGAGTTATACTACCAAGACTAGTGATGATTCATCCTTATTGGCTATTTTTAAATATCTTCTCTTGTCATATGCTACGACTATAATACATAATCTGATTGTCTATACTGATACTCTTGCTAACTTCCGAATATCTCCATTCTCATAGGTCTGCCCTTTTAAACTTTCAGGGATCTCTATTAGCATTGGTTCTATCTATGGGTTCTTATTGGTATTAAAAACTTATCCATTTTAACTTGGGTCGGGTTCTTTCTTTTCTATCATTTAAAACCTCATTGGTTCTTCTCTGGGTGGTCTATCTTTCAGTGTTCTCTGTTTCTTACTTAGGATAAATTCTGATCGAGCTTCCTTACTGTTATCTTTATCTAAGATGGTAAAGGATGGGACAGGCTTATGTATCTCGACAGTTATCGACATCCTTGTTCTGATATTCTATGTCCTAGTAGAGTCTATTACTAATGTAAGATAGGTATGTGATAGACTCCATTAGGATAGATTCCTAATTCGGTATTACTGCGAGATTCAAAATTTAGATAGTTTAGGATCTTATCTACACGGGGTTCCTTGGGTAAGGCAACTAATATTTTTCCCGTACGATGTTCATTCAATCTATCTCTTACGAGTTTGGGTTTGGTTGTCTAGAATCTCTACATCCTTTTGGAATCTCGTGTCTATTGAGAATTCCATAGCCATATCAGATTTCTTGTTTCTTTTATCTTTCTGACTAATCTCGTCATTCGGGGAATTTGCTATCTATACAGATATTCAAAGGCTATTGGATCAGTTTGAAAGAGTTTTCTGATGAGGAAATGAATCTTACTTGGAGGGAAGGAACTTTACTTAACTCTACTTGACATTTTACTCATGCTCAGGCTTGCTATATTCCCTCTTTACTAATAAAAGTTCCAGTATTTTCTTTATTATCTCATTCTATCTATCAACTTCTTTTTTATCTCTGGTAGTCTTAATCATCTGTAAATTATTCCTTACTTTTCTTATAGTTTTCTCTTCCTACTCATTTGCGTGAATATTCTCATAATCTTTCTATCTATTCTTATAACTTGTCTTAAATTCCTGATATTAGATGAAGACGACTACAGAAGGATTCTTGGTTAAAATAAATATTATGATAACTTTATTAGGAAGAAAATTTAGATAACTTCAGGAATGCTTACTAACCTTTCTGTATGACTTGTAGACGTACTCAGGGATCAGATACTGGAGAGGTAGTGCCTCGTATAGTAGTCCCTCGGGCATACTGTGTATACAATACCCTAGCAATATATCCATTGCAGTCACTAACTCTATACACCATGCACTGATACCATCTTTATAATAGCCCTCCCTTGAGATGCTACCGGCAGGGAATAGGCCAACCTATCCCCCTGAGCCTCTGACTATGATCATACTACTAAACTCATCATAAACACAAACTTACACAAAAGGACCATTATCTAACTCAAAAACATGAAATGCAACATAACATTCATAACTCTGTACTTAGTAGAACTTTTTTTACAACTCTTAATCATGACACTTTAACTTATTACACACACAGACAATCTCTATCACACATGTATGATACATGACTTTACTTGAATCAATCTGACTGTGACTCTATACTTGATCTGTTGGACCCAACACCTTAGTGACTGCCGTCAGTATCCATCCTCCCGAGTTCGCTCTCTGGATAACTTACAAAACAAGGAAACTGGGAGTGAAGGGGTTAGATTGTTTGAAAAATCTAGTGAGTGGATAATTTTTAAAATAAAAACTAAAATACTTTACAAAGCATTTATTTGTGCTGAAATCAAATCAACTTCAAAGAAACTCTTTTCTTTTCTGAAAACAAATCACTTTCTGTAAGACTTTTTTGAAAACTTTTTATGTCTGTAAAACTCTGAAAGTTTCTGGAAAATTGAGTTCTCTTGAAAACTCTTTCATAAAACTTATCTCTTCTGAAAATCATATCTTTGAAAATTCTATTTCCGAAAATTTGTATCTATAAATATGTCTCTGTAAATCTGGACGTGTAAGGGCATTACGTCTCGCTGTCCCCCCATACGTGTAATTTAGTGGTCTTGGGGCATTACATCTCACCGTCCCTCAAGCCACTAAAATAAAGTTGGGGGTACGGATCTATGCTATCCTCTTGACTCTGAATCTATGGTCTATGGGTGTTATGTCTTGTCGTCTCCCTAGCCCTGAAATCTAGGGATAAACCACAAAAAGTACCTTATTTGTTTGCTCTATATAGACTATTTAGATTACTAACTTCTGACTTAAATCCTCTTGTGAATCAAACATACACTAAGTGTTGGGAAACGACCGCGAGTGCGCAGCGAAAAAATAAAAATTATGATGCCGCTTTCCCTTTGCCAAGACCCATTTATTTTTATTATTCTACAAGCCTAGACATATTACTATATATTCTAAGCATAAAACTCATAAAACATGCAAAGAACATAAATCTAAACATGCTAACTATCATAAGAACTCTAATTAAAATAAAGAAAGAAAAAGACTTACTTAAATCGTAGACTCCTCCAGTCCTCCCACCAATCTACAAGTTTTTCTCGAACTCAGCAAGCACTTCCATGTTCCAAAGAGCCACCCAAGTGTGTGGCCTGCAAAGATGCACACACCAATGCCAAAACTCAATGGCAAGACTACGCCTTGAGTGCACAGGTATTTTGCCATTGGTGCTAGCCTAGGAAAATACCTCCAAACTTTTAACTCGAGGTTCCTCTAGTCAATTAGACTTAAGGATCCTCAAAATCAATGGCTTACTCTTAAACTTTAGGGTTACTCACTTATATAAACCCAAGATATGAAAGATTTGGTGCAAAATATTTGTGAAGAATTCTTTGGGTTTATATAGTGCTCTAAAGACAACAAAATTAATTAAGAATCTGATGTAGGATAAAAGCCAATTTAATCTTAGCAATTGGATCTTAATTTAGTGGTTAATGAGATTATAAAACCCTAATAAGAGTTTGGGCCGAATTGGAATTCAAAACAAATAATAAAAAAATACTATTCATATGGTACTATTCATATGAATAGTATTTTTTAATCTATTTATTTCAATTTCTAAAATGCCCCTATATTAATTCACCAATCCCTAAGCCACTATGAAACCTCATAAATGATATGTTCAATAATTAATCACATTGAACCATTTATGAACAATTCATACAGTAATCATATATGCTGTTAAATATGTATTGTGCACTGTTTACCATTGATTTCGACTTTGTTGTGTGTGACCTTTTGGGTTCCCCTCAAGTTGGACATGAAATGAATCGTGATAATTTAATCGAACATAAATTATCCTCTGATCAGATGGTCGTTCGATTTCAACGACCAAGATTGACATCTAGCAACATGCCAAGGCCCCCAAATGAGAAGGAAAGATATATATACCCATTCTGTATACGATTTACATATGATACGGTCCATTGCCTCACTGTATCCCCACCGTTTGACCTAGGGTACGGAAAATGTCTACCATATAGTCAAAGGTAGTTGTTCATAGTGTCATGAATTGTGCTAACCCAAGAATCTTACATGATTCTTCCACTGTGGGCACAGTCTCAATCACTGATCACACATATCAACCCGCGAACTGGAATACTACTCTTATAAGCAAATGTTATCCAAGAGCGTGGTGATTCTCTATTGTATCTTTACAAACATCATGTGTTTCAATAAATGACCTAATCATGCCCTTATGATCGGATCTTTTGAACCGGGGAAGGAGAATGTCAAAGTTATTTGATCCACACATAAGATTGTAAAGACCTCAAGTCTAAGGACTAGTTATATAATCGATACATGAAAGTTCTCTTAGACACATGGATAAAAGCTCCATATGAAAACTTTCGGCTGTCAGTTCGATGGACACGAGCAACTCATGCATCCATGTGATACACCAAGCGGACGGATCTCCGCTAGTAGCCTATGAGATCGGCTACCCCACTTAAGGGCGGATCATATCATCATGCTAGTCTCTCCGCTTTGTCAAACAGATTATTCAAAAAACTATAACTAGGAACGTTTAAGAGTAATGATTCCCATAAGGCGTAGAAGCCATCATCTTATTACTCCAATGTTTTTATTACAGTGTTGATGATTCATATAAGTTATGTAACACACGTATAACAAAGATGCCATTTTATTAATTAATGAAAATATTACAAATATATGTACATATAACCCATCCATAAGTTGGGTATAGTGTTGGTTTCTATTAAGGTCCCAAGATCAATAATAAGCATGAAATATGTGTGAATACAAATCAACGAAGTTGCGGAATAATCACATCGATCGGTTGAGCGACACTTTGACGAACAAAAATCATCACTTTGCTCCTTGACAGTCCATGACAGTGAGCAGTCCATGCTCCTCCATTTTCTATTTTTGAGCTCCTCGAACAAGCTCCAAGCTTCATCAAATGATTCCTGGATCATGGGTGGGCTTCCCTATCACCTTCACATGACTTTGTAGTGTGCTAGCACCTCCAATTTTGCCACAAAATCAAGGCCTTTCTCCCCTCACTGCTCACGGTTTTGGGCAGTAAATTGAACAAGAAAATGCCCATTTGGGCGTGAGATAGAGAGAAGAAAGAGAGAAAAGATTGGAGGAAAGAGAGAGATAAAAAGGTGTTATGGTTTTTGGTAATTGTTTTTGAAATATATACCAAATTTTGGCTTTTAAAAAGTCAAACCCAAAAGCCAACAACCATCCATCACTATTCACATCAAGTCACATCCATCAAGTGACATATTGTCATTCACTCAATCAATCAAGTTATCAAGTCACATCACTCAAAGTGACAAGTGATTTGACGCTTGAAACGACTAGCGATTTGACGCTTGAAATGACTAGCGATTTGACGCTTGATGCGACTAATGATTTAATGCTTGATTTGACTTACGTGCCGCACTCGAATTCGAAATGCGAATGCACTCACAAATAATCTCGGGCTCGGGTTCGTCAATTCCAAATTAACGATTTATCCGTTGAGTCGTAATTAAATCTAATTTAATTAAATAATCATGCCAAGTATAATCACTATTCACGTCACTAACGAATTAATTCTAAATTAACTCGTTAGCCTGAATTAAAATCTAATTTTAATTCCGCATTGAAATCCAATTTCATTTAATATATCGAATATATTAATTTACCGATTAATTCCAAATTAATCGTTATCTCTCTTTTATTGATATTTTATCCTAGTTAAAATATCTCCGAAATTAATCCTAGATTAATTTTCTCTCTCTTATAATTAATCCCAGATTAATTAAAGTGCGAGTCATACGTCATCGATGAATCTTTGGGAAGCGACCCATGAGATCCTCGGATATGTTGGCAGTAAATACGGTCGTCGGACTATCCGAACACGTAAGTATCTCGTACTACGTTTTACCGATTTAGAAGACAAGGTTGGCCTCTAGCAAAGCGCCATGCCTACCCAATTCTCCGGAAATATCCTTACAGGAATAAAGGATCTGTATCAGGTGTAGTATACGTAGTATAGCGTATGTCGATCCAGTATCGGACTGTCACGTGCTAGGCTTGGGGCTGGAGCTGTGCCTGCCCCGTATGAAGCACATGTCGGATGTCTAATAACTAGTCTCTATATCGGATAAACATGAACTTGTCATTTTATCCCGATGACTGTAGTACTTAAGAGCACCAGGTACCGTATCCTACGTGACATCATCTCCACTATGACTGGAGTGATACTTCTGTCTTGACATCACACCCAACACACTACGATTCTCAATATACCCAGTAGAGGCGTACACAGAACCTGTTAAAGCCCTAGACGACCGCAACCAAAGTATATTGATTGTCGCAAGTATTAGCGGTGCAAGTCTCAGGTTAAGACCAAATACACCTACCCTGATTTCGGACTTCCATAGACACATAGTCATACTACCAATGGAATTCCGATGGGGTCTATCCAGAGCGAAGCTGTTTTCCGTATCATCGATAAAACACAACCTCCTATTACACTCTCATGAGCATCCTATACCCAAATATATTAGAACTATATCGTTGTGCCCTCACAACACGCACAAGTGTAATATTAGTCTTTTATGTATTTATCGATGTCCAATCTTGATAATACTCTGACTAGGGATATTTAATGATTTATCCTTCGTGGACTGATACTGTCTCATATCATTCTCAATCCAGGAATAAATCATAAAGACCTTTCATCATTTATACATCTAGGTGATCTAATCACAAATGATAAGAGTGCAATCTCCTTTGTCACATAGTTAATTTGTACAATAATACCATGATCTGTACAAATAGTGACGCTATGGGTCATAATTTTCCAACAATCTCCCACTTGGCCTATAGCCAGTCGCTCGAGTGTCTAACACCCGAACTATGTACGGTTGGCTCAAACTGCTGAGGAAACGCTTTCGTCAGCGGATTTGCATGATTATCATCTGATGCGATTTATTCAATCATCACATCGCCACGATGTATGATCCGAACGAATCAGATGAATATCGAAGTATGTATCTGGATCGTTGATGAGACCATTAATTCTTTAGCCTATGCTGACGCCTAGCTCAACTGCTAACAGAACTATATCTAATCTAATCAGATTTGTTATCAACCCATATGGCTTCTATTGCTGCCTCAGCTGCAGTAATAACCTGCATTTGTTGTTTATTCGGTAACAGTATCTTACTTGGAAGATTTCCAGCTCACTGTTCCGTTATTCAAACTGTATAGTACCGTTTGCGACTGTTAGTCGTTTTATCGATTAGGAAACTTACAACAGTGATCCCAGTCACTTCCAGTTCTCATTCTCCACAGATTAAGACAGCATCCTTAGTTCTCTAAGATACTAACAGATGTTCTTAACATCAATCCAGTGACTATCACTTGGATTGGCCCGATTGTGAATCCATATGCTCAAAGCGTATGAGACACCAGGTCGCGTACATTTTTCAATGTACGAGTTCTCATAGAGTTTTCTCGAAAGCCTAGCTTTCACCGATTGTTATATGGGAATATCATTTCTAAGAAATGACATATTATCATTATTTATAGGACAGCCACTGTCAGTGCACTCCCACTAACCTCTTTATATACACAAGAATCATATTCGTTTTGAATCAAATCATACACCATTATAATTACATCAAAACGGTAATTTCAAGAACTCAATGCTTGCTTCAATCCAAACATGGATCAAATAACCTGCAAACCTTGTTTGCTAGTTTTGGTACGACAAAACCGACAGGATGTTGTAAACATCCTCCAAATGGTTTCCTTGTAAGGAAAGCGATTTTCCGTTAAGCTGTCATTTTTCACAGATGAAACATGCAGCTTTAGCAAGCATTATCCAAATGGATTTACCATGGCAACAGTTAAAAAAGGTTAAATCGTAATCAACATAATGTTGATAACGATACCTTTCCGTTAAAAGCCTAGCTTTATACGTTGGTATGTTGCCTTCCATTTATGTCTTCCTTGAAGACTTAAAAGTACCAATAGGCACAATGCCTTGCGGTACATCAACTAGTATTCTAAACACAGTTGATATACATGGAATCCATTTCGGATTCATATGGCACTTTGCCATAATATGGAGTCGATACCATGTATCACTACTGTTGGTAATTAATCTAGGTCCCAAGATCAAACAAGACATGAAAACATTGTGTGAATACATCAACGGAGGTAGCAGAATACTCACATCGATCGGTTGAGTCGATTTGAAGACGAACAAAGCCATTTTGCTCACTGCCATTCACGTCCAAGCTGTGCAGTTCACTGTCCACATTTTCTGATTTTGAGATGAGAAAACGGAGCTCCAAGCCTTGTCCGACGGATCCCGGCTCATGGGCGAACCTCCCTACCACCTTCGCAAGACTCGTAAGTGTGCTAGCACTTGAATTTTTACCATAAAAATCCACTCTTGCTTCCCTTATTCAAGCCATTATTGGCTTCCAAAACAGTGAGTGTTTCTCACTTTGGGCGTGAGCATGAGAGAAAGAAAATGAGAGATGAAAGATGTGTTAAGTATTAATGAAATGCATTTCAAATATTTCTTATATACTTGTGTGAAATTCACTTGAAATTCACTTGCATTTCACTTGAATTTGCATTTAAAAAGTCAAACAATAAAGGCAAACACTATGCACATCATGTCCATCACTATTCACATCAACTTTATTAAAGTGACATGTTGTCAAGTCACATCACTCAAAGTGACAAGTGATTTGACGCTTGATGCGACTGATTGATTTGACGCTTGATGCGACTTGCGTTGTCGCACTCAAATTCGAAATACGCATGCGCTCGCAATCACACTCGGGCTCGGGTTCGCTAATTCCAAATTAACGATTTTTCCGTCGCGTCGTAATTAAATGATTACGCCTAGCGAATTCACTATTCACATCGCTAACGAATTAATTCTAAATTAATTCGTTCGCCCGAATTAAAATCTAATTTTAATTCCGCGTCAAAATCTAATTTCGTTAAATATATCGAATATATTAATTTACCGATTAATTCCAAATTAATCGTTATCTCTCTCTAGATGATATTTTATCCTAGATAAAATATCTCTGTAATTAATCGTAGATTAATTTTCTCTCTCTTCTATATAGTCCCAGATTATTCAAGAGTGCGAGTTGTGCGTCATCGGTAGATTATCGGGAAGCGACCCATGAGATCCCGGATAAGTTGGCAATAAATACGGTCGTCGGAGTATCCGAATCACGTACGTACCAAGTACTACGTTCTACCGATTTACGAGACAAGGTCGACTCCTAGCAAAGCACCAAGTCTACCCAATTCTCCGGACATATCCATTTAAGAATATCAAAGATCTGTATCAAGCATAGTATACAAATGTATTGTGTATATTAGCCCAGTATCGGATAGTCACGTGCTAGGGCTGGGGCTGGATAAGTGTCTACCCCGTCCGAAGCACATATCGGATGTCTGGTAACTAGTCTCTATAATCGGATATTCATGACCTGGTCATAATATCACGATTGGATGCGCATCACTTAAGAGCACTAATACCGTATCCTGCGTGACATCATCTCCACTATGACTGAAGTGATACTTCCGTCTTGACATCACACCCAATACACTACGACTCTCTGATAAACCCAGAAGTGGTGTACGCAAAACCGGTTAAAGCCATGTACCACCAAGACCAAAGTCTACCGATTATCATAAGTATTAGCGATGTAAGTCTCAGGTTAAGACTATACACACCTACCTTGATTTCGGCCTCCCATAGACACATAGTCATAATACCAATGGGATTCCGAAGGGTCTATCCAGAGCGAAGCTGTTTCCCGTACCATCGGTGAAACACGACCTCCTATCGCACTTGCATAAGTATCCAATACTTATATATATGAGAACTATGCCGGTGTGCCCTCACAACGCACACAAGTGCAATACTAGCCTATTCCGCATTATCGATGTCCAGTCTCGATAATACTCCGGCTAGGGATATTTAATGATTAATCCTTCGGGGACTGATACTGTCTCATATCATTCTTAGTCCAGGAACTAATCATAGGGACCTCTCTTCATTTATATATCTATGGTGATCTATACATAAATGATGAGAGTGTAATTTCCTTGTCACATAGTTAATTTGCTACAACAACACAATGATCTGTGTAAATAGTGACGCTATGGGTCATTCAGTCTAACAACTACCTCATACGTAGTCAGTTGGTATTCCTCAATAAGATTGACATCTTATTAGGTGAGATCAGAAACCCATACCCCATGTTGTTTTCTGACTCTCTCCGACATACGCTGTTCTTGTGTATTCGAAGATTACTGATACAGTTTCATCCTTGATGAACTGTTTGTGTTCCATTAAGGACTCGGTGCCTAGAACAGTATTACTCCGATTTTCATCGAGTTTTACTATCCTCCCACTTACCACTGCATATTTCGGTATTTCTCTTAGGAAAACTGCATGGCGAGCAATAATTGCATTATTCTCTTAGTGAGTTGTATAAGTACAATACTTATGGTATCCATAGGATAACCTACAATTGACATTTATCCTATTTGGGTTCTAGTTTGGTATCATTCAAACGTATGCCTATCATACCCAAATTATAAGGAATGAGAAACCTGGTTTCTTTCCCTTTTATATCTAATATGTAATCTGTCAAACAGATTTTTATGGAACCTTATTCAAAATAAGTTCTGCACTGTTAATGCTTATCCGTTGAAGGAAAATGTAGCTCAGAGCGACTTATGATTAACCTTATCATGTCTAACAAAATTCGGTTACTCAGTTCAGACACATCGTCAAATTGACGTGTTCCGGGAGGAGTCCTCATTTGAAAGAATATTATACTCTTTCAAGTATACGAGAAACTTATTGTTTAAGTATTTTCCATTACGGTCTTACCGTGACGATTTAATACTTTAGCCGATCTGTTTGTCTATTTCATGTTGAAAACTTTAAAAGTTTCTGATTTGTGTTCTTCAAAAGAAACACATAACCATAACACGATGCCACATCCGTATAGGTCACGAAATATTCATATCTACATCTAGCCTAGCTAGACATGGGCCCACTTGCTCCACTACGAACTAGGGCTACCAGATCTGTGGCATTTGCACTTTTACCAAGTAAAGGTGTTTTAAGCACTTTGCCCAATAAACTAGATTCGTAGACTTTATTTGAATGGAATCAAATTAGTCCTAGTACCCACTCTTCAAAAGTGTGGATATACGAGTCTTGTTTGATTGTGTCCCAGATAACAATGCCACAATTAAGTTTCATCTGATCAAATCAGTTTGAGCTATTTGTTTGTCATGTTTTACGTTTGAGATTTATTTATATTCAAAATATAAATACTGTTATTCACATCTAATGTGTTTATCTCAATATCATCTTTATATAATAAAATACTTTAGTGTTCTAGAATATAAAGGTTCACCCGCAGCGGGTCAAGCACTGATATAGAGATAATGTTTCTAGTCAAACTAGTTACATTATAATAATTTCCTAATTTAGGTACACAGCCGAAGGTAGTTCCTAAACTTAGATATCTACGGTTAAAATAGCGACTTTTGTCCCGTTTCCAATTCGCAGATTAAATCTCGATTGAAGTCAGTATCCTGTTCATAACAGATTCTGAACATCAATACGTATTTATGTATCACACTAAGTATCTAAAATCCAAATTTCAATACTAGTAGTGAACATAATGCTGACAAACATATTTGAAGTCGGAGCCAAGCCCGTCTTCAATTCTTTCATGTCTGCTTCGTCCAAACGGCAGTCACGCTTCCGCGATCCCGTTTACCATAATCTAGGCAGACATTTTAGGATACGTTCTTTATCTTCCCAGAAGATTATAATGATTTTGCTTTTGCCTTTGCCCTTTTTCAACATCCCAGTAGCATTTGGCCAAGCCTTGGCCATCTAGAATATCGAAGTAAGGTGCGTCTTGCGCTACTTGCCTAATTGCAAACTTTGACTTTATCTCCTTGAGAATAGTCATTAACTCTCCAAGAGTTATTTATTGCAATTTAGTACTTCTAAAATCTAAGTATAGATTTATGAAGATCCTTCAATTTCATTGTCATACTTTAAGGATCTAATCATTTGTTCTGACAAATAAATTAAGGAGTCTACTGCGACAAGCTTAATGGATTAAGCACTAAAGTTATCATTACATAAATCTTCCAAAGATTATGCTTGACTATTTGCTTAACTCCGGGTTAGGCATAATATGTTATTTTATCAAATAAGTAACTTATTTAATTTCCCATTTTGAAAATTAAACCATTTAAATACATTTTCCCTAGGATTATATATTAAACGTCAATCTTTCAATTTTATCTTGATTCTAATAGTCCAACTATATAATCAACGATTTAGGTACTATTTATTATAATGATTACAATAGTCCAACTATTTAATCAACTATAATTTAATAGATTAAAATCAATTATATTGATTACTATAATCCAATTATAAAATCAACTATAAATGAATAGTTTGAATACAGTCCAACTGTTAATTAAAACAACGATTTAAATATTAGTCCAACTAACATTTAATTTATAACGACGAATGATATTTGTTTTGAGCGCGTATGGCAAGTAATTAAACGAATATTGCAAATTCAATTCTTACCTCCCACTATTTTTCGGCGAGCCTCTAACCCTCCGTCGAGTACTCAGGAAACCGTGTTTCCTAGTGGGCTAGGATCCCGTTAAATATCACACAATCTTGACTTTGGCCAACAAATTGTATGATAATTAACTAGGTAGATCTCTAAGATCAATTGGATCCAATCCAATTCCTAGATCCGATAGAGGAACATCCAAGTCCGAAACGTATATTTTATATATACCAATACATCCAATGTATTACCTAACCTTTTTCCTCTGAATCAACTAAGCCTTGGCTTTGGCACAACAAATTTAGTTATCCCAGTTAAGCGCGACCCATTGACCATGGAAAGCTTCGTAATCAATGTCGATGGACAACAAGTGGTCTTGTCTTTGGCCAACAAACCACAACTTGGACAAGACACCAATATGGAACAAAGCCTTCGTGATTCAAACACATCCTCGACGGAAAAAGGCCTTGACTTTGGCCAACAAGCCAATGCTAGTCTCGGACCTTGAGTGAGAATCATTCAATGGAAGGAAAGACGCTTAATATTTTACGAGGATTTTTCGCGTGCAAATTGGAAACCAATTTATTATCTTTTTTAAGGTCTCATCATCATACACCCTTAAACATGTATTCTAAACACATAATAAAGCGCATATGAAAAATAATAATGATATGCGGATGGATACTTTACACATTGATCCTAGATCCAATCTCTTCATTTCTCTCTCCCGCTAGCACATGTATTACTTCTACCTGTTACACTACACTTCTAAAGAAACCTCATTTACATTGAGGGGAATAAGTGAGAAGAGAATACAAGAATAAGGAGGTGATAAGGCTGGACACGCAGGTCTAATTAATAAATCAAATTTATTACAACAATTTCTAAAATTGCCTCACCCATCTAATATCCATCCTATATACAGTATTCATGCATCGCAACCGTGTATTCACACAAGCATGTTATCAATCAATCTAATCAAATTAATTAATCTGATAATTAGTGATCATCTAATGTTCAAACAACGATTTGATTTTACTCGAGTCAAACTCGTTTTGCGAATAAGTACTCAAAGTACAAATTCTTGAATTAAATTAAACTACATCATTAAATCCAATTTAATATGCATTCAATTCTAATTCGCAATTTAATTCCAAATTAAATATTACACTTTATTAATAAACCTTTTCGACTTAAATTCCAAATTTAATCGTTACGGGTCTCAAAGCCCGATAAACATCCAACGTCAATTCAATTAAAGTCCAATGGGCTTTTAATTAATTTCTTAAGGTGTGGACTTTTGGTCGACTCGGGTCAAACCGAATAACCAAAATCCAATTCAGGAATTACCCCATAAGCCCAGAAATCAATTTAGGGCCATTAGGCCCAATTAAACTTTAAAGGTCCATTTGTCGCATTTGGGCTTAACGGAAGTGGTTTCGGGCCTAATTGGATCCCACCAATTTTGCCTAAACCCAACTTTGTACAACAAAGCCCAATAAGCCCAATTACAACACTTAAGCCCAATTTCACAAAATAGACCCAATATAATTAAATCATAAAATTCCAAATTCCCAATTTAATTACCAAAGTGTATAACATAATTAATTACCCAAATCAATATTTCTAAAACATCAATTTACAGTTAATCATGCTCATTTATATTAAATCATGTCCAACACAATTTAATTAAAAATCAAACCCAATCATGCTTTAAAGTCTCAGCCAATGAGGGGATTTTATGTCCGATTCGAATTCAATCCAATTAATTCCACAATCGACATTAAATCACATTTCCGAATGATTCTAACTCATCCAATAAATCAAAAATCAAAAATCCAAGACAATTTAGGGCATCCATATTTTCGGCCAAGCCTCCAAAATTGGGGGAAATGTTCCAAACACATTTTCATCAAATTGATCCAATCAATCTTAAATTAAAACACATTTAAGCATATTCATTCATCCAATTTCACAAAATCATACTCAACTTTTCATGCTTAAACCTTGCTCTAGATGCTATTGTTGGTTTCTATTAAGGTCCCAAGATCAATAATAAGCAGGAAATATGTGTGAATACAAATCAACGAAGTTGTGGAATACTCACATTGATCGGTTGAGCGACGCTTTGACGAACAAAAATCATTTCTTTGCTCCTTGACAGTCCATGACAGTGAGCAGTCCATGCTCCTTCATTTTACGTTTTTGAGCTCCTCGAACAAGCTCCAAGCTTCGTCAAAC
>SKCR01005920.1:0-59296 GCA_019454045.1 Zanthoxylum bungeanum | reverse complement strand
CGATGAAACTTGCCTTCACTAATGGGGTCCAAAACTCAACGATCAAAAAACCTTAAAGAAGCCATCGCTTGCCTTCACAAAGGCCTCCAAAACTCAAGCCATGAATCTCAACATCGTTCAGGATTTCTTCTTCAGTGATTTATTTCTTCCTGTAAGATTTTTTTTTTTTCCTTATCACATCATTTTCAATTTTCATTATTGATCGATGTAGGTCGATTGTGTGTGTGGTGCCATGCAAAATGGAAGTGTTTGGCCATACGTTATTTTAATATTTAGGTAAGTTATTTTATTATTAATTAGGTATGTTGTTTCTTTGTCAGGTGGACTTATTAATATGGACAATTAACACAAAGTATTGTTTGGTGGGTGTGGTAGGTGTCAATATCGGCAACATTTATATGTTATAACATGAATAATATTCGTGTAATTGTGTCAATATGATATAAATATAATTTTACAAATCATTTATTAATCGTTTTATCATGTTAATTTGATAGTTGATAATCGTGTTATTAATAGTGTAATCATCTCTTAATCGTGTCAAATATGAAATCAAACTATTTATTGTTGTTTTTATGTTTTTGGTTATATATAGAGTGAGGATATTTTAACCCAAATCTAAATATCAAAATCTAACTATTTATTGGTAGATACTTAAATTCAAAAATCTATAATCATCAAAATTTAAACATATTTTTGACTTTAAATAGTATTTGGAAAATCAATGAAAACTCTTACAAAATATAAATTAATTTATTTTACTATCTCACTATTTATTTAATGAAGCCCTATCAATTGAAAATAAATTTTTATAATAAAATTTTGGATTATTTAGTATTATTTGAAATGAAATGCTGGATTAAAGAGCAGCTCCATGACCCATGAAATTTGGATTTCCAATAAACTATTATATAACATGGGGTAAGTATTTGATATAAGTGGTAATTATTTCTGTCAAGTCTTTAATAGATGAGTGTTATTAACTTACAGATTGGTAATAGTTATATAAATAATATCTGCAATGGACATGATCAATATCAAGTATTCTATTTTTGGGCCCTGAATCTAGACAAATTAAGTTGTTGGGCCTAGTGGGATAGGCCCAAAATGACTCTCCACTGCTCATATAAATATATTCCAACTTCCAAGTGTTTCTAAATACATCTCAATATCATTTAATTAAATATTTAAGATTAAAAAATGTACTCAGTATTCGATTAAAGAATACTAGATTATCCCGCGTATTGCTACGGTTATTGAAAATTAACTTTAAAATACAAAGAAATAACAAATCTTCTCTATTGTTATAACCTAATAATATGCGTTTTTATAAAAATGTGATTCAAATCCTAAATCACTATTTAATGATAATTAAAAAAAGGCGACATGTGTATGTGCCACCGACTCTATGAAAAATACAATAAAAATGTAATGTTAGATAAAGCAAATATACTTCGTGATTTTTCACACAAAATAACTCACTCTTTTTTCTTTGAATTTAATGCTTTCATCTTCATTTTCATTTTCATTTTCATTTTCGACCAACTCTACTTAAGTTAGCATTTACTTGCGATTCCAAGGTGTACATGAGTGGAAAAACATAACTTTTTTTTTTATATCTATTAGTTTACAAGACTGGCCCTAGTGTCCTTAGGGTTCAGACGATTTTTATATTTTGAGGCTTTATGTCCGTAGAGAAATATTATAATAAAAAGATGTTAAAGCCCTTAACTATTAGTTATTTGTAGATAATAATAAAAAAATTGAGAGCCATAAATGAGCCGTCTAACCCGTCTATGGTAAAAGTGGGCCGAATAGATCATTTTTTCGATCACTCATTCTACATGGTTGTGTTTGTGAATATAATTCATGTAAAAATCTATAAATGTTTTTTTAATGTTTTGCTCACTTTTTATTAATTTATTGTCTTAGCAGAATCCATCGTAATTCAATATCTATAAAAAACAATACTAATGTATTAAAAAAATTTACCATACAAATTGACGAGACAATATTATATTAATCTTATGTATTGCACATTATTTTAGAATTAAAAAATATATTAATGTGGAATTTAAGGCAATAATTTAACATTGTCATTTTTTATGGGTATATTTAATTTAAGAGACAAGGGTTTTGAAAAAAATTAAATATCGAAAGCGATAACCCAAAATCACAAATTTTTAATATTTGATAGTCAAGAAAATTGGATTTTAAAAAATATTTTTGAGGTCAAAATCATAATACACGCTTTGATTATTCTTTGTACCATTCACATTATCCACTCCTAAAATCAACTTCTAGATTGACATAAATTCGACGAAGAAAAAAAAAAAAAAAAAAGCTTGTCCTTTTCACCCAAAAAAAAAAAATGTATGGGGTGCCTATTAATTTTTTATGAATATTAAATTTTTTTTTACACAAAATAAAACTATAAAATATAAATGTGTAGTGTGAATATTTGACATATCCGAACACCCATTAGGTATAGTTTTTTAAATAATGCTTTTTTCTAATTGAGTTTTTCAAAGTGGAAATTTTCTAAGAATATATATATATATATTGAATAAAATAATTTTTTTTGAAATAAACAATAATATTTTAAATAATTAATTTAGTTTATTACAATTTCTACTTCTAAAAAATAAAAATTTAAAAAACTCTTTTGATCAACAGTGAAGAAAATATCAAACGCCCTTAAGGGTTCGTTTGATATAACTTTTCAAATAAAGCTTCTTAAAATATATCTTTTAATAATAGAGCTTTTAGAAGTAAAATTTTTGATAAAAAAATTTCAGGTGTTTGGTTGTGAGTGAAAGTCTGAAAGATTTTATTAAACATTATAAAATTATTTTTTTGGATAATTTTTTTTTTTTAAGTTGTGTTATGAAAGAGATGAAATAATATTGTTAAATTAAATAATAGTATTATAGACAATTTAAATCTTTAAAAAAACTTTCCAAATTCTACTTACAAAAGTCCAAATTTTAAGCTTTTACTAGTAGAGACAAACTAATTTTTTTAATCATCAAAAGCTCTACTTAAAATACAATCAAATATTACAAAAAATTTTGAGAATAATTTTTTAGGATTAAAAAAATTCATTTACCTCTATTAGAAGTAACTGTAAAACACATGTCTAGAAATAACATTTTCTCTCTCTCAAATCTATTAGGACTCTACTTAATATCATTTAAATACAGATTTTACAGTAAAACTTTCAGAAATAATTTTTTTGCAAAATTTTTTAGGTGTTTGATTGTGATTAAAAGTATTTATTTAAAAATTATAATTTTTTTTAAGGATGTGTTATTAAAAAAAGAAGATAATATTATAAAATAAAATAATGATATTTTAAATAATTCAACTCTTTTAAAAGAAACTTTTTAAATTCTACTCTCAATAAACTAAATTTTGATATTTTAATAATTTTTTCAAATTCTTAATCCTATTTTAAATATAATCAAACACGACTAAATTTTTTTTAAGAGCACTAACTCGAATTAAATTTTTTATTTTTCAGATTACAGAGTCAGCCCGTTATTGGCGACATCCAATCAAATCCCACCGTCCATAACTAAAGATCAAAAGTCAAAAAAGGTAATCTAATCAAACGGGCAAAACAACCCAAGACAAAACACCTAAAATAGAACTTCCCACACACAAACAAATCCGATATAAAGACAAAAAGGTCCAAAGTGTACGTGGTTTGGTCGTAAGTGTGGCAAGAAGTGGAGTCCAATCACTTTGTTTGTTGGTCATAACAGAGTTGTGTTAGTTTCCCAAGAAGAATATATATATATATATATATATATATATATATATTTTCATATTATTATTATTATTATTATTATTATTATTATGGAAATTATCCTCCATCTAATTAAAAAAATTCCAAAAAAAACATAACAATATTTAATATTATAAATATTTTACACAGAAAAAATTCATTATAAAAAGAATATTAAATACTAAAAAAAGTAATAATTTAGTTAACTTATTATTCTCTTTTAAACCATCTTTATTTATTTTATTTATTTTATTTTATTTATAACTTTGACTAAAACAAGAGAAGTACAAGCACAAGCAAATAAGCAAGAGAAGCAAGAAGCCGATAGCTTTGCAGCTTTCGGCGCTCTTTCTCGCTCTCTCTCTTTCCCTCCTCTTCAAGATTTATTTTATTTATATATATTTATTAATATTAGTTACACAAAATCTATTATAAGAAGATATACACTGTAAGCAGGAACCAATTACTTAAGGAAATTAGTGAATCACTTAAATCTACAGGGACCCTTTTGGCTGTTTAGCTTACAAAGACTATTTTTTTTTATCTGGTAAAGCTTTGAATTTTGCTCAATTTTGCTCTTTGTAGATCTTTCTTTTGGTTTTTTTTGTTATCTGGGTTCATTTTTTGTTCTTAGATCTTTCTGTTGCTTTGACTGTATGTATATCAAGATGCAATTTTTATCTACATATCATTCTCATTTTTGCTGGTATCTTTAAAGTTATCTTGTTGATTTTTGTTTTATTTTTTCTCGGTGGAAATTTTCTGGCAGGTATAGTGTATGTGAATGCTAATTGTTTTTTCATTAGTTGTAGTTCTTGATCTTTTGAAAGTTTCATGCTAAATTAATGGATTAGAACATGTATTAAATAGCTGGATTTTGTAAATTTTAAGAAGTTATATAAATTGCAGTACTGTTATTGATTTCTATCAAAAGGAAGTAGGTTCCGTACGAAATTTGGACTGAAATAGAGTTATTAGTGTAGGCCAAAAACCAAATCTGACTCTAATGTCCGTATTAGTTATATGCTTAATGTAACAGGGTTTATTATTTGCGTGCATAAATGCAAAATGCAGGACTCTGCATCTATTTAGTGTGTGCCATTAATTATCTATACTTTCTACGTGTTTTAGCTGATGCTTCTTACAGTTGGCTTAACTTGAATTCACGTGAAATGTCATATAGTATTTGTCTTTAGTGCGATATGTTCGAGTTGATCAAATACAACACTTGATGCATTTCTGGCAAATGTTGTTAGAGTCTCTGGCACATTTGGCATTTTGGTTTTGTATCATGTGTATGTTGCGGCAACTGCGTATAATGTTTTCAACGTTCGAGTACTGCCAATATGGAAATATGGCTTAAATATGCTGGCTTCAGCTCAAATATGACTTGGGTGTACATATGTAACATGTCTGGATTTTGGTTTTTGAGCCAATGGCTTGCAACCATACTACATAACGTTTACTTTGTCCCAAGCTTCAAGATCTAATTTCTGCGAGAATCAAACATGTTAATCACGAGATTGAGCATATGTCGTAGAGATTGATGTCGTAACTGCTTAAGCTCTTTGTTTGAGGATGATATTCCTAATCCTTGAATACTTACATGCTTTTGAACCAGGTCAGCTATTAAATTATGATTCAGCATTATTGAAGTAAATTGAAGACACACATGACACTTAGTGGAGCTTGACCATTGCATCTTCTATGCTATCTATTTTAAAAGAAAATATGGGCTTACTCTGCAGCAAAAACAGACATTACAATGATGCAGATTCTGAAGAGAATGCTCAGGTGAGCTTTTGCTGAGTGCTAGTAGTTCAACTATTTGTAATTCAATGAGTAATTATGCTTTAATAATCTCTTATTGTTTTGTATTTGCATTCTTTATAAAATAATATTAGGCTTGAATTTAATATTCTGTATATGAATTTCCAGACGGCTGAAATTGAAAGGCGTATTGAACAAGAAACAAAGGCTGAAAAGCATATTCAGAAACTACTTCTACTTGGTGAGTAGAACACAAGAAACCCTTTTTCATTGCTAGATTTTTATTTGTTATGCATGCAGTTAGTTAAGCATTTCAAAGTTACAGCTTGTTACAGTTTTAAAACTTGAATTTCAATTATTGAGGGAAACATATTGGCATATTGCATGGTCTCTATTACTTTGCTTTGCACAATTGGAGGAATAAAAGTATTATTTTAAGTGGTGACCCTTTAATAGAAACTCTTCACCATTTTGGTACTGGCGTAGATATTGAACTTGAGGCCGGGATTTATGTTTAACAAACAATTAGTCTTTTCTGTTCCGTATCTTGCTGATGCCCTCCTTTAGCCACCTAGATTCCTGCCGTCCCCTTTGCTCTGTGCTTTTAAGTACTTTAACTTGCTTATATTATGCTTTTATTTTCCTTGCCTTAGTTCTACTTTCAGTTGCCCACATTCTTCTTATTTTGTTTTCTTTATGGTCGATCTGAAATGATATAATCAAAATCTTATGTTGCTAAGGTGCTGGAGAGTCTGGGAAGTCAACAATTTTTAAGCAGGCAAGACATACTAATGGTTTTCTCTTTATCAAAGCATTTTGTCTTGTACTTTAAGAATGCTGATATATGTATATTTCTTGCGTGTAACTGTATGCAGATAAAACTTTTGTTCCAAACTGGTTTTGACGAGGCAGAGCTAAAGAGCTATATTTCAGTCATCCATGCCAATGTTTATCAGACTATAAAAGTACGCAATATTTGAAAGGGTGTGTTGGTTATTTCCCTTTTCGAATAATGTTGTGTGTGGCGTCAGCAGTTTATAATCTAGCATATCAATACTATTGTGGGATGAGAATAATTTTCTTCTAACAGAACAGCTACATGGATAGTTGTAATCCTTGAATATAAAGTGTAGTCAATATGGTCTGAGCAGGTATTGTATGATGGGTCGAAGGAATTGGCGCAGAACGAAACAGATTCCATGAAGTATGTTGTATCCAGTGAAAATAAGGTATGCATTCATCGTTTGCCATCTATTAACTTGCCTTTTGCTAGAATATCTCCTGTTTTGGGTAAATAAAATTCCCTAGTTAAAAAAGAATCTGATTGCATGGCTACTAAAATTCTTATTTTGTGTTTATTAAATATATTGCTAATCGGGTGGATTTTGCTTCTCTTTGTGTTTTCCTTTTATGATATGTTGCTTTCTCTATCCTCTGTTCAAAAAGTTGTACACTCATTAAAGTTTTTCTACCAGGATATTGGTGAAAAGCTATCAGAAATTGGAGGCAGGTTGGATTATCCCCGTCTGAATAAAGAGCTTGCAGAGGATATAGAAACACTGTGGAAAGATCCTGCTATTCAGGTGGCTGTTGCATAATGTAGAAGCATGTGCTGATTGCTACATCAGTCTCATTGCTTGTTATATAGGTTATGCACTTACACTTGTAAGAATCTTGATCATAGTTTACACTATTCGTGTAGGAAACTTATGCTCGTGGTAACGAACTTCAACTTCCAGACTCTGCAAATTATTTCATGGAAAATTTGCAAAGATCGTCTGATGCAAATTATGTTCCAACAAAGGTATCTAATATATATAGTAGTGCTCTGTTTCTTCTAAAGAATGACTTAATTGTTGATTTCTACTTGATTAATTCAGTGATCTTATTGTGTTGATGGTCATTAATGTAATAGATACTAAAGAGCATTAGTGAGTTATATTTCTATTCTTTCGATATGTTTTTCAGTAGCTTGGGGAAGTACATATGTTATTTTTTAATATATTTAAAAAGTAGGGGGCAGGCTAAGTCCAAATTAAATTTTTAGCCACCCCTCCCCCATGATTCGAACACGAGTGGCTAGCTAAGGAAAACTGCTTAAAAACCACTCAGTCAAGCCCTTGGGAGCTAAGTACATATGTTATTGTATCAAGTCAGTTACCCCTTGCATTTTAGCCTCCCCATATGAATATTTCTCTATTCACAAGAAATTTATATAATAATATTATGATTCCTTCTAACTGTTTTTCATCATACTTTGGTGTTGTAGGATGATGTTCTCTATGCAAGAATTCGAACAACCGGTGTTGTAGAGATCCAGTTTAGGTAAATGTTTTGTTCAAGTGTAGCAGATGACCAGGACATCTTCTGTGACGCTTAATCTTGTCTTCAGTACTACCCCCTTTGCTCATAATTGCCTAAATTACTTAATTCTTTTTCTTGACACACAGCCATGGCCCATGTGATCATGTTTATTTTCCTCATAGGCATGCAAATAATTTTAAATTCAACCACACTAAAGGATATCCTTATAAAGTTGTATGAAATGATGTGTGTATGTTTCTTGTCACATATGGTAGAATGGTGCATAATGTATCATTTGTTGAGCAATTTAAACTCTGTTCACATGTATTCTGCTATATGGTTTTATGAGGGACTTAATTTTCCATGTTTTGGCAGCCCCGTCGGAGAACATAAGAAAAGTGGCGAAGTATATAGACTCTTTGATGTTGGAGGTCAGAGAAATGAGAGAAGGAAATGGATCCATCTATTTGAAGGTGTTTCAGCTGTAATATTTTGTGCTGCAATTAGCGAGTAAGAATGTCATTACTTTCGTTAATACCTTATAGCTCTGTATGCATGTAGATCTTGCACAAGCACAAATTAAAGAACTTTTGTCGTATATCTTAATAGCTTTAGATTGACTCTTTTTACTTAACATCCAAAACAACTGTCTTTCTATCACCCTGATATGATAATTGTGCTGCTTCAGGTATGATCAAACGCTCTTTGAGGATGAACAAAAGAACCGCATGATGGAGACAAAGGAACTCTTTGATTGGGTCCTGAAGCAGCCGTGTTTTGAGGTTTTTCCTTCTTTACCATTTCTGCTTTGCATATTACTGCATTTGTTGCTTGCTAGCATGTTTTGGGAAGGTACAAAGGCAGTTGGGATTTCTTTTTAATGATTTATTTGGTTTCTTTGTGCAGAAAACATCCTTCATGCTGTTTCTAAACAAGTTTGATATATTTGAAAAGAAGGTTCTAAAGGTAAGCGCCAATTGAGCAAGAGATTTATTTAAAAGAGCAAAAATTTGTATCAGTTTGTGTTTTTGAATTTCTATATTTAATAGGTGCCACTGAATGTGTGTGAGTGGTTCAAAGACTACCAGCCAGCATCAGCGGGAAAACAAGAGATTGAGCATGCATACGAGTAAGAATTTATATATTTCTAGTCCCGTCCTTGTGACAAGGGCAAGTTTGAGCAAGAAATCATAAATATAACTTTGCCCCCTTTTTACAATAACCTTAAAGATGCGCTAAATGCTACTACCATGTAGATAGGAAGTACATGATTCCGTGTTATAAACTTTCTATTCAGATTTGTCAAGAAGAAATTTGAAGAGTTGTATTTTCAAAGCACAGCCCCTGATCGAGTAGACCGAGTCTTCAAAATCTACAGAACCACGGCCCTTGATCAGAAACTCGTGAAGAAGACTTTCAAGCTAGTAGACGAGACTTTGAGACGGAGACATCTTTTTGAGGCGGGGTTATTGTGACTTGAACAGCTATTTAAGTTGAAAGAAACAATCCCATTTGTTAACCGCCGGCATATCACATTCTCAGAGGCAAAAGTTTTGGAATTTCATTTGTTCTTCACACGGTTTCCATAAGAATTTATCTACTGATTATTTCATATTAATTAAGAAACACATCCCAGGAGGAGTATGTATTGAGGAAATAGATTTTGATTTCGTGATACTTTTTATTATGATGGATGATTGGTATTGATCCTTCATGTAGAGAATAATAATCTCTCAATATTTTCTAAACAAAATGGAAAATTTATGGAATGGCCCAAAATCAGGGTTAATTTTTATCAATTTTCTTTGGCAAATCGTCAATATTTTGGACAATAATTCCCTTAAGTAAGAGGATAGTGAGTGATTATTATATATGCTATTTCCAGATCCAATGCTGTGATACAGAGAAGTCATCATCAAGACCAAGTTGGAATATTTGAAGTTTGGTATTCTTGGATTCTCATGCCTTTTAGACACAACAATGACATTCATACAACATTTTATACAACCAAATATAATTAGAAATAAATTTATTCTCCTTTTACCCTTTGTGTTTGTCTAATTACATTTTGTTGTATAAATTATTGTACAAAGTATTATATGAATATATATATATATATATATATTTAATATCTTTGGAAATCCCGCCGTCAAACCATCTCTTCTGGGCTTAAGCGGAACACGTAAAATCTCTGGCTGCCTCGGACTCTTATAAAAAACACACTACCTGGATTTGAACCAAGGACCTGAAGGTCAGATCCTGAGCCATACACCACCCAACCACGTCTCTTAGAGACTTATTATATGAATATCATTATTGCTTTAAACACCCATCAATAAAGGTAATATTAAATTTTTAATGAAGAAAACCACAACCAATTGGTCAAATCTCTTTTTTTGGGAGGGACTTGAATATCTTTCTTGCAATTTGGGTTGTTCTTTTCAAGC
This sequence comes from Zanthoxylum bungeanum, assembly GCA_019454045.1. NCBI lineage: Eukaryota > Viridiplantae > Streptophyta > Magnoliopsida > Sapindales > Rutaceae > Zanthoxylum > Zanthoxylum bungeanum. The sequence continues at coordinate 48,985 of SKCR01005920.1, read as the reverse complement.
ATTTACTTGTCAAAAGCTTTCTTTATTTCTTGAACCATCAAGTTTTGTGCAAGGAGACAAGGGATATATCAAAATCAAATAAAAGGGCACTCACTTTGCTTAATGGACAGTGGTCCATTGTTTCCCATATTAGGTGGTGGTGATGATCGGAGAAAGAGCCCAATTTAGTGAATATTTATAGTAACTGAATCTTAATTCTATATTGTTATTAAAGAATGCGCGGTAGAATATTTTTTTTTAAAAATTTAATATAATTCAATTCAATTTATTACTGAATCCAAATTCCTTAAAAACTCTCAAAAATATGTCCCATTATTTTAATTATTATTTTTTTAAAAAAATCTCTCCATAAGGTAAAGTTTTGTTGGGCAGTACTTATCATATTAACATGGTAGTTATGTGACTTTTTAGAACCTATTTAATATAATTTGATAAACTATGTTCAATCGGGGAAAACCTTAAATTTAAGGACCCTCTAGTTCAATAATAACACAAAGAGGTGCTTATCATATATTTAAATATTGTAATTGCTTGTTTGTTGTAATAATAGAATATGTATAGTTGTTTAAATAAAAAATCTCTACATACAGGCCATCTGTTTAATTAGGCACAAGAGCATGAACCATTAGATTCCAATGGTTCATAAACAACCTTATTATTGATGGTGATTTTTTACCCCGAAAAATGGTTAAATATCGAAGAAGGGTAGAGTGAAGATTACATAGTCAAAAGTGAGGTTCCAAAAACCCAAAGGCTCAAAAAGAGATGAGGTCTGACAGAGACCTGACCTTGTTGTACAGAGGAGAAATCCGGATAACAGAGCGTCTTGAGGATGAAGATAGTTGTGATATCGACTCTACCACATGAAAAATGTTGATTTAGGATATTTTGATAGTTTGAATAGCTCGAACCGAGGAGGTCATTGTTTGAGAACCCGACGTAGTTAAAGAAGAGCTAAAAGGAGATTTGATCAGTAGCATATGCCTCGGTGTGCCGACCCGAGGAACGAAGATGGGATCACAGGCTGACCAGTATTGAAGTCATGTGATGTATGTCCTACTTGGGATGATGTGCTTCCAGAAGGCTAATGATGACATATGGAAATCAATGGTCCACAGTGGTCGTAGGTCATGCTAGCCATCATAGGTCGGTACAGTGACAGAATAGTGGCAGAGCAGAACTGTCATAGGCCGCCATAGGCCAGTGCAGTAGCAGAGGAATGAGCTAATCTGATTGGCTAGATTATATGTGGTTGAGTCTGGCAGTAACTATAGATGACCTAGTGACATCAGCTAACATCATGGTTAGTGGAAAAATATATTTTTGAAGCATATATAAAGAGGTTGAAGTCATAAATTTAAGGGCTAGCAACTTTTACATTTCACTTATTGTAAAAGCCAAAAGCTTAAGAACTAGAGATACATAGAGAAAGCTGATAAGTTACCCGACCATTTGAGAGAATTGTATCGACTTGATAAGACCCGAGGTGTGTCATTGCTATAATTCACTCCCCCATTTATAGCTCAGGTCGGTCTTGACCCCGAGTAATAATAAAATATCCATCTTTCTCCCGTGAACGTATGTTGGAGTCACTCTCCTCCGAATCACGTAAACTCTGTGTTTATCCTATCTACATGTTAATTTTATGCGGTTCCCACTAACCAAACAAATTCACCATTCGGTGAGATTTATTCGAGGGTTGAATTCCTTATTTTTCCATTCGAACTAAAAATAATCGCCAATAGTTGGCATCGTCTGTGGGGATCGGTTCAAAAAAATATACAACACACTAAGATGATGGCAGAGGATGGGAATCATAGAGCTCCAAAGGCCTCAACAGCTGAATGGATGGAAAAGATAAAGCAGAACTTACGGTTAGAAAAGGAAGAAGCTATAGAGGAAAAAGAGGCAACCCAAATCATTATAAAGACAGTGATGAAGAAAATAAAGAAGTTGGAAAAGTGGTCGGGAGAACTAGCTCAAGTAGGTTCGAGTAGAATGAAGGAAGAGATTGCTAGCGGAAAGATGATAGTTGGAATAAAAGGGGATTAAGAGATTGATGGGAGGAGAAACCCACGCAAAGTGAGGTCGGTGATAATAGCCAGCGAAGCACTAGCAGAAGAGATTCGGGGGAGACGTGATGATAGACGAACACCTGAATCATCCAGTAATAGCCTATGCTTTGGGGAGAGTGACCTGAGGCATTATCAGAAACGGTGGCATAGAGCTCCGAGTGGGGAAATATACCACGCTCAGAGAAAAGAGTATAAGGAAGCCTCCAACAGAGGACAAGAAGACCCAGATCATCCAGTTTATTCTCTACTTTTGGGAGAGTGACATAAGGTGTTATCAGAAACGGAGGCATAGAGCTCCGAATGGGAAAAGATATCACGCTCGGAGAATGGAGCATGTGGAAGCCTCCAGCAGAGGGCATAAAGACATTGAGAGCCACTTAATGGATTAGTCCTATAGGGAAATGACAATATGCGAGTTGGGCATGCGAGGAGGTGCCAGAGATGATCAAGATATGGAGACAACGTATCCTTTCTCAAAAGATGTACCGGAAACTGAGCTCCCGAGGAGGTTATCTATGCCTATGATGGACATTTACAAGGGAAATACATACCCTAAGTCTCATGTTAAAAAGTTCATCTTGCTAATGGAGATCCAAGGCATGGTCATGAAAGTAGTTTACAAGGTGTTCCTACTGACCTTAGGGAGACTGACCAACTTATGGTTTATGAATCCGACTCTTGGGAGTATCAGCAGTTTCTCCCAGATGAGGAAGTCTTTCGTGCGTAACTTCACAAGGGTGTGCGCATCTAGAAAGATAATTGGGTCACTAAGGACGATGAAATAGCGTGACGAAGATTCCTGAAGAACTTTATAGATATATACCACAATTTGGTATTAGAAGTAGGGGCATATGAGTCATCAGAAGTGTTGAAGAGCTTTAAATGAGCGTTGATGGTTGGGAGATTGTGGTCTCACCTCAGGATTCAAGAAGTGTCGGACTATGCAACAACCTTGGAACAGTCTAAGATGTTTATGTTACTAAAGGAGGATGAGAAAATAGCCCAAAAAAGGATTGCTTGGGTGAAGAAAGAATCTAGGTAGGAAAATCATCGGGATGTTGGCGATGGATTGAGAGGACCGTGCACAAAGAGGTAGGAGTTCAAGTCCACGACTTAGAGTAACCCAACACCCGAAAAGACGCCACCAACAGGCCCAAATAGAACGAGAGGTGCAAGATAAATGATTATTGACTGAACCCGACCTAGAAGGTTACTGGTTGATAAAAAGGACACCATGATGTATTGCTCCCATCACAACACGAGGGATTATGCCACCGAAAGCTGTAAAGACCTGCATGAGCAGGTTGAGGACTAAGTGAGGAATGTTTACCTCAATGAATGTATCGATCATGAGTCCATGAGAACTAGACAATGCATGTAATAGAGGTCGTTAGGACGAATGCCTATCACCTGGAGCAGCTGGACGACACCTGACTTAAGAAGCCTTAGAACATAGAAATTCTATCAATAGAACCTCTCTTAAAATGATCCGCAAAGAGTTGTAAGATGAGCAGTAAATACTTGAAATACAAGTAAAATTTTCCCATTTTTAATAATTTACTCGCACCTTACTTGTTTATTTAAATGGGAAATACATGTGATCAGTGCTAGTAAAAGGTGAAAGATGATGTGTGGAAAGCGCGTACCACCGCAGCCTACCAATCACCAATGACATCATTAAATGCCCAGGGCTGGAACACGAGTACCCAATGACTTGCACATTCTAAGATCGACACAATAAAAAGATGCAAAATGATATGCGGGAAGCACACACCCCGTGACACACCAATCACTGGTGACATTATCAAATGCCCCGGGCCAGAACGCGAATACCCGATGATTTGCATATTCGAACACATTGAAGACTTGTATGACGTTTGGTGCCTCGGGGTAGGAGAAAGGTTATGGGTGGCATTTGGTGCCCCAAGGTAACCATAGCACATATGGATTGAAGATAGATATGAGGTACTAGGATAGCCTCAGGTTTTTATAGCATGGAGATTGATAATTCCCCCATGGCGATTACCGCCCACATTGAGGATCAAAGGTGTATAACAGGAGAAAGGCCCACGGGCCTCCGTGGCGTTTGTAGCCTCATGATATTCTTAATATATGGAAGGGGACGATGGCTGATAAATATATTTTTTTACCCACTTATTCATACATTCTTAGCTTATTATTTTGTTAGGATTCGTGTCATTTTACGTATTTTGTAGTTTGCTTTGTGTTTTATTGATAGGAAGTATTAAAACATGGATGTTGGGGAAAATAGACATGTTTCGGAAGCTTAAAGATACAAATGAAGCAAAATGGGAAGAAAAATACTCAACCAAACTTCCATATAAATACATAGTGCGTCCAAACCCTTAGGGGAGAAGGAGACACAATAATAGAGATCAAAACAAATAATTTAGAGAGATCCAATGAGTAGATTGAAGAGCAAGAAAATGAGACGAAGGTGGAGACATCCGAAGACGAAGGGATTCAATTCAGGATTTATCTTTTAGTTTCTTTCTTCAAACTCTTATGATGTTCAATATTTTATTAACCATTTCTTCGTTGTTATTTTATTTAGTCATGAACTAATTTTCTTAACCCAAAAATTAACTTGGGAGTGGATGGTTATCCAATACTTCTATTTTAAGTTCATTCATTAATCTCAACCGATGTAGAATATTTTCTCAACAAGAGGGTAACTGGTAAAAGTTAGGAGAAAACTGGCGATCTCCCTATAAATGTTTCAATTACACGTTGCGTTATTGATTTTTTTCGAATGAATTTTTAAGCACTAAGGGTTATTTGTTTGTTTGTTAAGTGGTTGATTGTGAAGGTAGGTGACCCAGAGCAAGATCATCAATGTTTGATGAGACCTGAAGATATGAAGACACCAAGAATAATATTAATGATTTATTCCAAAATTCCAGTAACAGAGATTGCATATGAAATTGCTGTAGCTATGGCTTCTGCTTCCATTGTCTTTCAGCATGTAGACCATCCTTATGCCCATCGTCTCCTCAATAAAGACAAATTGGTATATATAGTGGTCTTTCAATAATTTTTCACACTAATTGAAAATCGACGAATGATATGGATTCGGTGTTAAATTGAGATTTGTGCTAAGCTTTTTACAAATGTTAATTCATAGTTATTTGATAATAATTTAAATATAACTGAATTTTAATTGTTTGATCGTATTTTTATACCGTATGTATCCCTCAAGTAATATAGTGATAAAATATCGGATATCGTACCCACAATGACTTATTATTTCTCCTATTAATACCAAGACTAACCAACTTAACTTAGATTAAACTATTGGTTAAAAAAAGAGTGTTTATTCTGAAATTAACTGAAAGTAAATAGATAGAAAATAATAATTTTGAAGATAACTTTATGCGCGAGAAGAACATAGGGTTGTAACTTCACCTAAGCACGTAAATAATGGGTTCATATACTTTTCATTTAATTGTCTTGTTACGAATTATTAACTTAGAATATTAAACTATCTATGAGTCTCTTTCGATGGTCGAGTATAAATATTCAACTTATAATTTGTTGGAATTGGTGCTTGGAGTGCCAATCTGAATTGCACATTTTATTATTTATTAATAAAATAACTACGTTTTTATTTCATACCTTATTAATGGTATTGTCATTATGCGTATTAGATTGATGTATAGATATGCTAAGAATGACATCGACCTTAGAATAGTCTTGTAGTAATATTGGACACTAGGTGGTCCGACATTGGGATAAGTATTACTATTATAAACTATTCTTAAAGTAAATATTCCTAGTCGTTGATTTTGGAATACGGTCGAATTCCTATAACCTAGAAGACTAGCACATGTCGTATATTAGAATTGGAGTTCCAATGGTTTAATCCGATGTACCATGAGTTTTGGAAACTCGTATGGACGTGTGGGTATTGGTTGGATAGAATACTGAATGACTCACAGATGATTCCTAATAGTTTGAAGTACACACCATCGTCAATAGGAATCTCCTCGAGTTGAGTAGCATATGTAATCCTTTGAATATATGATAACATTGATGTTGTGTGAGATCCTCCACATTTTGATGCCATTTAGTCAGAAATCTTTCATGGTCTGGCCTCTAGATGTTCGTTGGGTGTGGACCGAAGCACTCAGTAATCAAGTGCAAAGTAAGATAGGATCTGTCAACTCTTATGTGTACCATAATGGGTTTAGGTATCCATGTGAGTAAGTCACGATTCTTAAGATTTTGGCCAAAGCCGATCACCTAAGGTGGATCATATATATCAAATGATGTTTTAATTAGTTGCAAAGAATTTTAGACATGTCGACATGAGATGTGCACCTTATAAAATTGAGGGTATAATCTATGTTTCCTATAGACGTGTGGGTATTGGTTGAACCGAATATTGAATGACTCACAGGTGATTCCTAATAGTTGGAAGTACACACCATCTTCAATAGGAATCTCCTCGAGTCGAGTAGCATATGTAATCCTTTGACTATAGGATAACATTGATGTTTTGTGTGATCCTCCGTATTTTGATGCCATATATGTCACAAATCTTTCATGGTTTGGTCGCTAGATTTTCGTTGGGTGTTGACTGATGCACTCATTAATCAAGTACGTATCAAGATAAGATCTTTCGGCCCGTTATGTGTACCATAATGGGTTTAGCTATCCATGTGAGTAAGTCACGATTCTTAAGACTTTGGCCAAAGCCGATCACCTAAGGTGGATAACATATATCAAATGATGTTCTAATTAGTTGTAAAGAAATTTGGACATGTCGACATGAGATGTGCGCCCCAGAAACTTGAGGGTATAATCTATGTTTCCTAAGCATAACTCGGATAACCTACGCTGGATGGATTGTTAAACATATGTGATGACTTCGACTTGTATAGTTCAGAAAGATCGTTCGTGTTCTTCGCGAATTCGGAGGTGGTCGAATTACATGCATATGAGCTAGGCTTATGTGACCAATGTGTCTGGACTTAAAGAGTCACACAATATGAAGTGTACTAGTTGAACACTTGGGTAGCAGATAATGTTTGATAATAAATAATATTTGATATTATAATTATCAATTAAAATAATTAAGTGTTATTGGATAACATTAATTATTTATTTTGACCCAATTGGATTAATCCAAAATCACACAAGGAATTTATTGTAATTTCATAAATATCTCTACCATTAGAGGATAATTTGGTAATTACAAATGTATAATAATATGTGTATTTGTCTTGATTTAATTGGATTAAATCAAAGTGGTAGGTAAAGGTGATTAGTCACACTTAATTATACAAATTTGGACAAATTGGATTAAGCCCATTTAAAGTTGATTAAGATTTTTATTAATTAAAAATTACATAAGTTTTGCTACAAAAGGTAAGCTTGAGCAAGTTTTTAATTAAGCGTGTGCTTAAGAAAGTTAAGCTTGTGAAAGCTAAAACAAGCAAGAATTAGAAATATTAACGTAAGTAAAAGAAGTGTTTATGGAAGCTTTGGAAGTTCTCTACAATATTTCAACAAAGAGAAATCAAGATTGGATCTTGAAATCAAGCTTGCTAATTTTGGAAGCTCTATAATATATTTCAACAAGGAGAAGAATATTGGATCTTGATATCAAGCTTACTAGGTAAGTTTGATATTCTCTAAAACTATGTTTTCATTAGGTAGTTATCATTAGTGAAACATATAGTGATGTATTATGTATTGGCCACATAATAACATAACTTGATGTTGAAATTAAGCTAATAAATTGTGTATGGATGCTTTGGAAGTATAAACACAATATGCTTATGATTGGGTCAAAATATTTTTGTTGGACATAAACATAAAATTAGAGTTTGGAACTCTAGATAATAGCTTGGAGTTATGACTACCATTCTAGAATCACTTGACCACCTTGGGTGACATAGAATTGTTCATGAGTCATTTCATTATGGATTCTATTTTGGTTCGTGTTTTGATTCAAAGAAATACATATTTATATATATTTAATATATATATATATATAATATATATATATATATATATATGTTGTATACCATTAGTTGGGATTGGTTTTGAAATTAAAATTATTTTGGATGGTTTTCAAAAGGTATTTAAAGTTTTTCAAAAAAAAAAAAATACTGCTAGTGTCAGCAGCATAAAAGGCTGAGAACGCTATGTTGCATTGCAGCGTGCTGCCAGCAGCATGCGTGGCATGTTGTAGTCAGTAACATGCTGCACAAGCAGTATGCTAGTGCCAACAGCATGAGTGACATGCTGTACAAATAGCATGTTGCTTGCGCGCATTAATGCGGTCGGCCCGGACGATGCGCGCCCTCTTCGATTTTATATCAGTTTTGTTTTTCTAGACTCCTATTTATCCCCATTTTTTTTCCTGTTTTGGCCCAAATCACCTCCAGAATGTCCTGAAACTTTATTTATCTACAAAATAACACAAATCACATCAAAATATTCATAATACTCAAGAAACTATACAAAATATAAGGTTAAATGAGTGGGAAATAATGATAGATTTACCACTCATCATACATCCAACTGGATTTTAGATTCTGCTTGTCCCATTCACATTTGCAATTCGTTGCAGGTGCTGAAGGAAAGTAGAAGACTGAAACCTAGAGAGATGCAGTGCTATTCGGGAATGGAGACTCTCTGGATGCAGTTGCAGTGGGAGTATGCTAGATCTCATTGCCGAATGGGACACTTTTGTTAAATGATTGTCATTTTGTACTTGGATGTGTAGCTAATATTATATCACTTTTTGTATTGGATACAGAAGGCTTTTGTATTAATATTAAGAACTGTTCTTTGTATTTATATGATAAAAGTAATATTCAGATCCTTTGTTGTCCAAACCAGCATGGTCATTATACATTGCAAACTTCAAAAGATATTTTAAATACTGGAGTTAATAAACGTAGTTTACCTGTAATTAATAATACTGAACTTTAACATATGCGGCTGGGTCACATAGGCGTTAAACGCCTTACCCAATTGGTTAGGAATGGTTTGATACCAGATCTTACCATTGAATCTTATCCAACTTGTGAATCCTGTATTCAGGGTAAGATGACCAAAGCCCCATTTTCTGGTGTTGGACACCGCGCCACTAACTTACTGGAACTCATACATTCTGATGTATGTGGTCCACTAAGTCAGACTGCTCACGGTGGTTATTCGTACTTCGTTACCTTTACCGATGATTTGTCATGGTACGGTTATATGTATTTGATGCGACATAAATCGGAAACCTTTGAAAATTTTAAAGAGTTCCGAAATGAAGTAGAAAAACAAACTGGTCAATATATTAAATGCCTTCGATCTGATCGAGGCGGTGAATATATGAGTGGTGAGTTCATGGATTATATGAAGGAGAATGGGATTCTCGCTCAATATACTCCTCCAGGTACTCCACAACACAATGGAGTGTTTGAGAGGAGAAATCGGACTTGATTGGATATGGTCCGATCGATGTTGAGTTTCATAGATTTACCCTATTATTTATGGGGCTACTCTCTTTTAACAGCTGCACATCTTTTGAATAAGATTCCTTCAAAAGCTGTTCCTACGACACCGTATGAGATATGATTCGGTAGGAGACCAAATCTTAGTTACATTAAGGTTTGGGGTTGTCATGTGATGAGCGGAAAATATATCAATATTTACCGCCCCTTTAACTTAATTTTTGTTTAGTTTCTCGGGTTTGATGAATGTTTTGATGTGTTTTAGTTTATTTTGCAGATAAAATAATATCGGGTCTCAATGAAATCATTTAGGATGAAATATGGGTCAAATAAGGGCAATTATTGGACTTGATATATTAATTTTGGAGATTGGAAACTTGAAAGGGCGTTTTGACGAAGTGCAGTTTTGGAAATTCCAGTTTTGCGCATCTGTTGTATTTTGGGCATAACTTTTTACTCAGATATCGGATTGAGCTGATTCAAGTGCCAGATTAAAGAAGACTCAAAGATCTACAACTTTCAAAGAGAAAATATGTTCTAATTCTGAAGATTTCATGACCGAAATTGATGAACCATCCAGAAGTGTGTGGAGTGTAATTATTAAAAGTCATTATCAATCATTTTCAAAGCAAAATATTAATTAATAAATAATTAATAAAAATTATTAAATCACCACCAAACAAGATAAGCAATTAGTGGAGCAATTATGGATTTGGTGGAGTAATTAGTGGAGAAATTAATAATGGATTTGGTGGAGAAATTGATTGATGATTTGATGGTGGCAAAATTTTGCCTATAAATACCAAGCCATTTCATTTGTAAAATTCATACTTTCTTCTTTGAAATTCTTAATGAATAAATTAGAAGATTGTATCTAGTTTGTTTATTTTTAGTTTTCAGTAATTAATTTTCAGTTTCGCACTTTCTTTTCTTTACTTTTCAGTTTTTACTTTCCGCAATTTACTTTTACGCACAGTACTTTTCTTTCTTTAATTTTTCAGTTTTTACTTTTCAGTAATGAGGAGGTAATTTCCCAGCTAGGGTGAAAGGTAATTCTTTTACTATTACTATTTAGATTAATCTCCCTTAAAAATAATATATTCACTATTTAAAATACTGATTAATAAAGGATACCGCTATATTGGTCGGTTGGCAATTCAATTTAATCTGGTTTAAACCTGACTAATCAAGGATACCGCCAGATTAGTCGGTTGGTAAATTTATTTTGGTACCGCCTTTATGGCTGGATTATGGACAAATATTACCGCCTATATGGCTGGTTGGACTTAATTTGACTTAATCAGGATACCGCCAGATTGGTCGGTTGGTAAAATAATATCACAAGTTTATATATTATTTTATGGGAGATATCTAAATTAGTAGTAGTAAAAGTAATTCCTTTTACCTTAGCATTTTATTTTATTGTAATTTACTTTTCAGCTTTTACTTTACCGCAATTACTTTCAAGCATTTTTCGTTTTATGTCTTTTACTTTTAAGTTTTTATTAGCCCTAGTTATGTGTGGTAACTAAATTAGTTATCTGGGGTTGTGATGAAATCCAATATCACCGTTTTATAAGGGTTAGATTATAGCTTGGGTAATATAAAGATTTATTTATTGTGTCTTAAACTTAATGCTTTTTCATTAACTGGCCATTAATAAAATTGATCTGGTAAATCTAAAATGAACTAGACATAGGGATTTTAGGTTTCAGCCTTAGACTTAATAGCCCACGATCTTCCTTGAGGATAGATAACCCTTTAATAGATTTCCTTACAGGATAGGAATATACCTGTCGGGCGGGGGTAGCCATAATTGGAACTTAAACTTAATGAATCCAGATAATTTGGTTGACATAGACATATGGTTCAATTGGGTTAAACTGGGTATTTGTGTCTGACCATCGACAGAGGCTTACACATAATTTAGTGTTCCAGGTTAATAAATCAATATATTACCCAACTTTAAGATAACCACTTCATCTTTAAAATGATATTGGAAGAAATCACAACCCTAGATAGTTTTTAATATTGAATTTTCTTCAAACCTATTTTCGACAATTTTATTTACTTGCTTTTAAATTTAGAATCGTCACCATTTCAAATCAATCAATCAACTTGTTAGATATTAGTAATCATTTGACCTCATAAAATTAATAGTTTAGATATTAAGTCCTCGTGGGATTGATATTTTTATACTACTTGAACGATACGTGCGCTTGCGTTATACGTGTGTGTTTACGCCGGTCATTATGCTTATGTCAGGGTGACTCAGCAAGATAAGCTTTCGCCTCGAGGGCAAAAGTTTAGGTTTGTCGGATATCCTTCGAATACGAGGGGATATCTATTCTATGATACCGAGCATCGAAATGTGTTCGTAGCTCGCTTCATAAAATTTCTAGAAGTAGAATTTTTGTCAAAAGGTGGTAATCATAGACAGGTTGAGCTTGATGAAGTCCAGCCTGAAAACAATGAACCAACGGAGGAACCTGAAGTTCAAGTAGATGAATGACCTTCAACACACACACTCCATAGGCCAGAAAGGGTATCTAGACCTCATGACCGCTTGTATTTGATACAAGAGAAGAGTCTAGATGTTCTCTTAGTTGAAGAAACTAATCCTTTCACTTATAGAGAATCGATGCTGGACATCGACTCCGTGAAATGGCAAAGTGCCATGAAATCCGAGTTAGACTCAATGTATGAGAATCAAGTTTGGGACTTGGTTCCGCTTCCCGAAGGAATTGTTCCTATCGGTTGTAAATGGGTTTACAAGAGGAAGCGCTGGCCTGACGGTAAGGTTGAAACTTACAAGGCCCGACTGGTAGCAAAAGGTTACACGTAGCGACCTGGCGTCGACTACGATGAAACTTTTTCGCCAGTAGCAATACTTAAGTCTATTCGTATTTTGCTTTCTATAGCTGCGTATCATGACTACGAGATTTGGCAAATGGATGTCAAAACGGCTTTTCTGAATGGATTTCTTGATGAAGAAATCTATATGGAACAGCCGGAAGGTTTTGCATCTAGCGAAAACTCGGGTATGGTATGTAAGCTTAAGAAGTCCATTTATGGACTTAAACAAGCTGCACGAAGTTGGAATCTTTGATTCAACGAGATTATTAGATCGTCTGGTTTTCTCAAGAATTCGGAAGAATCCTGTGTGTATCAGAAGGCCAGTGGGAGCATGGTCGTATTTTTAGTCCTATATGTTGATGACATCATAATCATTGGGAATGATTTAGGTATGTTACAAAGCGTCAAAGTGTACCTCTGTAAGAATTTCTCCATGAAGGACATGGGAGAAGTTTCCTATGTTTTAGGGATAAAACTCTATAGAGATAGACAAATGAGGCTGATTGGGTTATCCCAATCAACGTACATAGATAAGATCTTGGAACGGTATAATTTTGGTAACTGTAAGACATTGTAGGCACTGTATTTTTGCATATAAGTCCCGATGATGAGGCTCACACGGAGACACTACCTCTTAAATTATGGAAGTCGCGGGAAACGGACGTCGGAAGGGAAAAGTCAGAAATTGACACCTTGTTGGATTTAATTCGTTTGCTTAAGCGTCCGGTTTGCTTATTGGACCTCTGTTTTAAAACACATCCTTGACCCAAACCCCCGCAAGTCACACACCAAGCCCACACACCACCAAGCCAAACACCAAGCCCACCAAAATAAGCCAAGCTCACGCCCAAGAGACCAAGCACCACGCCCATCACCCTCCAAATTAACAAAATCACACATTAAACACATGCTAAAATCAAGACAAATCACATTCCCTAATTAAAAGATACAAATCAAATCTCATCAAACACTTCCCTAATTCAATAAATCATATCCCTAATCAAAAGAGAAAAATCAAATCAAATTAAATCACATCCCTAATTAAATAGATTTTTCCTTAAGACACACTAATTAAAAGATACTCCCATAATTACAAAATATTCCGTGAACAAGCCCAAAGCATCTAATAAACACCCATCTTTTCCATGAACAAGCCCTCACATTGCCTCACTCACGCACCCCCTGACTAGCCATACACTCACGCACCCCTTAGCCTCACTCACATAACAACCCCTCACATTGCCTCACTCACGCACCCCCTGACCAACCATTCAATCCACGCAAATCACACCCTCACGCAAGCCACTCAATTCACGTCACACACTGCCTTCAACACACAGCCTGCCTAAATCACGCATAAAACCACTCAACTCAAGCCACTGTTCTCCGCAAACTGACTCAGTTCACGCCCACAAACAGCCTCACACACTGCCTAAATCAGCCCCGCAAACTGCACCTCTAACTACCGCAAAACAGCCCACACAGTCCCTTCAAAACACCGTAAAATAGTCCCGCAAACTGCACCCATAAGACCACCAAAAAAAACTGCACCACCAGTCCCTAAAAACTACACTTAAATCACCAAAAATCTGCCCAGTGAAACTGATTTCTGACTACCGAAAACTGTCCAGAAAACCACCAGCCACTACCGCAAAAATCACCTCAAAATAGTCCCATATTACTGCAAAACAGTAAGCCAAAACCGCGACCAGAAACAGCCGTAAAACAGAGTAAAACAACAGCCCAAACAATGAAACAGCGAAGCGAAATGTTGAACTAGTAAATCAAATGAGTTACGGAGCATCAACCCTTCCGAAAACCGTGCACCGCACTTCCGAGAGACGACTTAAGAGGTTAGACCTGAGGGCACCCTTTCTATTTATTCCTGCATTTTCTTTCCGTTATTTATTTTATTTCTTTGCATGAGTATTGTTGGTTAATGTGTGCTATGGCCATGGGATGAATGGAATATGTGTTATCCCGTGCGGTATATAGGATGGAAACCCGGACGTAAATTCCATAGCCGAATCTGAATGGACGGTATTATGGTCTGCACTCGGGATACAATACCACGTACCACTCGAGAGACACACATATTTCGTTTCATCCAACCTTATGTTTGAGCATGATTTAGTCGTTAGTATGTTATTTATTTTTAAGCATGATTTAGTCGATAGTATGTTATTTCTTTATGCATGATTTAGTTATTTGCTTTCACATTAGGATTTTAATTTACGTTTATGCTTAGGTTGTTATTTATTTTTTGTGTTTGATAATTCAATATGCTCATGAGATTATTGTGAGTTATCATGTGTTGCCGTTATGATGACTTACTTTTAAAGCATGCAAACTTAGATATAGGATTTATTTTTATGAATGCGAATTAGATCTAGAATACTCTTTGGAATATATGTTGCGTAGACTTGGTTAAATTATTGCAAAAATCCGTTCATTACAAGTGGCATAAGTAAGGGACCATTCCGAACCCAACGGTTTGAGGTCTTCCCTTGCGATGGGTGAGTGCGGCCTTAAATCTTTATCCCAGTTCACACTGGGTGGCGACTCCATTATGCTCCAGTTTAGTTCCTCTGTGGGCTACTCCGTACTCCCAACTAGGATGCGAGCCTAGAACAGCGTCGCCGATTTTTGTGTCCTACAGTCTGGTGACTCCACTGGGGATAAAGAATCGGCCCAGAAATAATGTCTTGTAATGTTCGTGATTTGTGTTTTAGTTAACTGTGTCTACCATGGGTTAAAAAAGGTTTAATCAAAGGCATTATTAGAGCTAAGTAATGGTTTGTTGTCTTCCTTCATTCACTACCTTTCCATAAGGAAAAACTGTGAAGACACCTAGATAATCATTTACTCGAAGCTATCGTGATGGACTAATTTGGAGGACCTATTGTTTATTCCTGTCACCAAGGCGATAAGAGCCTAAGAGGCTTGGGTATTTAAGAGAGTCCGCTCCACCCTCCCTCTGGGGAATCTTCAATAAGAAATCCATTTGATAGTCAGTCATGTATCATCACTCGTTGGCACGTACCTTAGCGTATAAAAAAGGTGCGCTCACTCGGTCGCTCGAACCCTTGAGTGGGGAGACCTAGTTGTGGGCAATCCTTCGCTAGTGAGAGCCTTTGTCTACACTCCCATAAACCCACATGTGAACCATAGTCATATATCCTATAGAAGTTTCCCATTTATGCTTTTGACAACCACTTGCATCTCATGCATCTCATGCATACACGCATCATGTTAACCCCGTGTCTTAAAAGCCATCATAGATATCCGTTGGGTTAGGAATAAGAAGACTTGTCAAGAAGAGTTTAGCAAACATGGATATCGGGAAAAGGAAGCCGAGAAACAGAAAATTTTACGGCAAGGATAGAAAGACCATAGTGGGCCCAAAAAAAAATTAAAAAAAAGAAAAAATAAAGAGAAAAAAAAAGAATTTTGTTCTTAGTCTTTAATAGTTAGGCATAAGTCCGATGATGAAATTGTTTACTTCAGGGTGAAACCTTAGAAACCATAAGTGCGAGATGTACTCTCATCCAATATTTTGAGTAGTTGATCTTAGCTAGACTCGCGAGCACTTAATTAGAGGATCTTAGCAGTGGAAGCCTGAGTAGTCGGCGAGGTGACTAGTTGAAGAGATGGCAGATCGGTGAATGACTGTTTGCCTAGATGTCCATCCTGGTTTACTTATGTTACGATATATGATATGGTTGGAAACGAAGAAAAATTCTTTGAAAAGAAAAGGAAAAAATAGACCACCTATAACCGATAAGCGTGAAGCTACCCATGGGTGAGTATTAGGACCACCATGAGGAGAAATGCTACCTTAAAGGGTAGGTGTGTCAGAAAAAAAGAAAGAGAAAGAAAGAAAAGAGAAAGAGAAAATAGAAAAAGAAAAAGAAAAAGAAAAGAAAGAAAAGAAGTTCAAAATGAAAAGAAAGAAAAGAAAGAGACAAAGGAAAAGAAAACCATATCATGTTGAGTACGAGGAAGTAATCACAGAGTATGATCAAGACATATAGGTTGGTTAGACCCATTGATCCCAATTCTTTGACAAAATCATCGAGTTGGCTTACTTAAGGATTAAGCCGCGAAAGAGCCTTGGCACACACACACTAGGAGTCTAGTTCAGATCACTCATGCAGACGATCATATTTGAGTATATTATGTACTTTGAAGGTTCTTTAGGTTCGACGCGAAGCATCCGTTGAGGACAAGAATATGTTTAGCTATCTCGTGAGAGGCAATACATCATGTTGATATGCAACATCACATCAGTATCAGTTTGGGGGCGAGGCCCACATCAGTATCAGTTTGGAGGTGAGGCCCACATCAGTATCAGTTTGGGGGCGATGCCCACATCAGTATCAGTTTGGGGGCGAGGCCCACATAAGTATCACTTTTGGGATGAGTCTCAGGGTTGAGGCCCACATCAGCATCGGTATCTGTTTTGGGGATGAGTCCCAGGGTCGAGGCCCAGATCATCAGCAGTTTTGGAACGTCACATCACATGATCTACTTTAGCCGAGTGCAAGCAACGAAGAGCAAAAAACTAAATCGAGTCCGGGGGCGACCAGTCAACCACCCCACGAATAAGGGATTTATCTAGAACTTTAGCAATAAGACTAAAGGAAACTGGGCAATCACCAAGAGAGAATCGACAGAAATGAACTATGAGCAGGCCTAGGGGGCGACCAAAGACTTTTGCAGGCAAATGGCACCAAGGAGCACAAGGAAGGCCTAACCCATCGGAATAGGAAACATATTCATGCATACATGCATACATATCACATACATGCAATTTTTGTTTTGTATTCACAGGTTTGTAGTGGCAAAAACCATCTCATCAAGTAACGGTTCAAAAATTAGCCACCTTCTCGCACTGCACGGTTCGGAAATGGACCACAACAAATGCTGAAAATGGCGCTCCAAAAATGGAGCACACATAACAGATGCCGAAAATGGCGCTCCAAAATGGAGCACACACAACAGATGCCGAAAATGGCGCTCCAAAATGGAGCACACACAACAAGATGTCGAAAAATGGCGCTCCAAAATGGAGCATACACAACAGATTCTGAAAATGGCGCTCCAAAATGGAGCACACACAACAGATGCAAAAAATGGCGCTCCAAAATGGAGCACACACAACAAGATGCCGAAAATGGCGCTCCAAAATGGAGCACACACAACAGATGCCAAAAATGACGCTCCAAAAATGGAGCACACACAATAGATGCTGAAAATGGCGCTCCAAAATGGAGCACACACAACAGATGCCGAAAATGGCGCTCCAAAATGAAGCACACACAACAAGATGCTGAAAATGGCACTCCAAAATGGAGCACACACGACAGATGCCGAAAATGGCGCTCCAAAAATAGAGCACACACAACAGATGCCGAAAATGGCGCTCCAAAAATGGAGAGCACACAACAGATGCCGAAAATGGCGCTCCAAAAATGGAGCACAGTTCGTAAATGGACCACCAGATCAACTCAGTTCGAAGCAGCAGGCAAGTCAGGTGGCAGTTGGCGAGCCAGGTAAGTAAAAATGCATTGCATAACTTTGATAGGATTGTCATTGTCACACACTGCACAAGTCCTATCAAAGTGGGGGCGATTGTCATTTTTCCTCAACTTTGATAGTGGCATGCATGTGGGGATGACGATACGTAACGCCCCAATGTCATAGATTTGCACACCTAGCTCTAGTTAGGTGTATGGGGGACAACGATACGTAACGCCCCCATACTTCAGGTTTTCAGTAGACATTCAAAAACAGATTTTTGAAAACAGATTTTTAGAGACAGACTTACAGAAAAGATGGTTTTAAGAAAGAGTTTTCATTAGAAACTGTTTTTATGAGAATTTCAGAAAATTACAGATCAGAAGTAGGTTTCAGAAAAGATTTCCAGAAGAAAGTTATTTTCAGATAAGGAAAGAGTTTTCAGAAGAAATGACTAGATGAATTTGGATTTAGAACCATGGATTTTTCAAAAAGTATTTTACTTCCTATTTTATTTTAACTGTCCACCCACTAGATCGTTTAAACTATCTGTTGGGGTTGGTGCTCAGAGCGCCAATCCCCGGTTGTATTTCTTTATGAATAATACTGTAAAACGTTATTATTATGAATAATATATGCAGTTTATATAATATAATGTATCTTTTAATATGGTAAAGACGTAATGACCTTAGAATGACTAGTCATGGTGCTATTGCAAAAGCGTCGCAACTGACATTGAGTTGTATCATGACGTTGTCATTCTCAGACAGTTCATGGTCAAAGTTTACACTACTTGGTCAGAAAAGCAAACCCGTTGAGACAGGTACATGTCGTATACTGGAATATTGGATACCAATGATTTCTCAATGAACCATGAGTCTTGGAGACTCGTATAGATGTGTAGGTGTTTATAGCGGATAAATATTGAACGACTAATCGAAGATTCTTAACGGATGGTACACCAACGTTAATAAGAATCTTCTCGGGTTGAGTAGCATTTGTGATTCTTCGAATTGAAATACCATTGTGGGCACTTGAGACATCTTCCACACTTAGATGGCAGTCACGTCACTGATCTATTTAGATCGAACCTCCGCCTGTTCGTTGGGTGTGGATAGATCCTCAGGGTGTCCTGTGTGTATCAAGATTGGATCCGTCAGTTCTGTGTATCAGAGCATAGGTAGTCCATATGATTAGCTATCAGATAAAAACCATGGGCCCGTGGTACAATTTAGAAGTTAGTTCTAAATGTTCTTTTTGAGATTGCTAATAGAATAGTCGACTGGATAATCCCTATAGAGATTTGACGTTTACATCTATATCTCTGGGATTTATCTGGATACCTATGACAGAGGAATTATACATTTTCCATGACCTCGACCTGTATGATTCAGCGAGTTTATCCGTGATCGTCATAATTTACGGGTGGATAAATTATGGACACGAAATTGGATTTCATGACGGATATGCCTGAATCTAGAGAGTCTCACTAATGAAACATACTCGTAGAGCACTAGGGCAACATTTATAAATAATACTGATTATTTATAAGTCTTTTAAAGGTTAAACGCAATAATACATGAATAGGGACCCGATAGTCATTCTGTAATTTTTGTGTATTTGTATTTAATATTTGATTAATTCAAATACACATTAATTAATTGTCAAATTGAGATATTTGACTAATATCATAAATATATATGTATTTGATATTTATTATAAACATAATACATATATTTAATATATTTGTAATTAATTAATTAATTAATTAATTAATTATTTAATTGTTAAATGATTAAATTAATTAAAGTATAAATATTTTTTAAGTTATGATATTTTCTTTAATGACTTGAGTTGCTAATATTGACTTGCTTTATTCATTAAATCGTTTAATCATTAAAGTAACAAGTTGATAAAGCAAAACTTTAAATGAAATACAAAATAATATCTTGATATTTTATTAGCCTAAAATTCGGCCAAGGCTAAAAGTGTGCAAGTATATATTGTTTTGTTTCATTTAGGGTTTAATAACCTAAAAACACTTTATCAAAAACTCCATTGAAGGAAGACAAAGAAGCTAGAGAGAAAGAAAAGAAAAATCAAAGAAAAGCTTGGATTTAAGTAAGTTTTTCCAACTTGCCATTAGAGAGAAAAATGTTCCTCTTGTTCTTGGCCACATCTTGTGATGTTCTTAAGTTTTTCTATTCTTTTTTCTTTGTATTTTTGGTGGATGAAAGTTTGATAAAAGGGTTGAGCATGTATAAAGTTGATAGAATGTTACTAATGATGTAGTAAGCATTCTTTTCATGGTTTTAGAACCTTGATGCCATTCTAGAGTTATTGACCCACTCTTAAAAGTCCTAGAATTGTTCTATAGTTGTTTCATTGTGATGAGGCTTGATTGGTGTTGAAGAAACATGATTGAAGTATTGGATTTTGTTAATTTGGTCTAATTTATCCAATTTGTAGAAATTGAAAAATTAGGGTTTGAGACCACTTCAAAATGTGGGGCTTTTCATTTATATGGTGTATTTGGATGTGTATATGATACGTA
The DNA here is from genome assembly GCA_019454045.1 of Zanthoxylum bungeanum. Taxonomy (NCBI): domain Eukaryota; kingdom Viridiplantae; phylum Streptophyta; class Magnoliopsida; order Sapindales; family Rutaceae; genus Zanthoxylum; species Zanthoxylum bungeanum. The sequence goes on along the minus strand of SKCR01005920.1, from coordinate 28,502 downwards.
TTAAATCTTATGTTGATTGGATTTCATTTGCATGTGTTTTGAACAATAGAAGTGCAAAATGCACTTACCCCCCTAGTGAGGCTCTCGGCTTTGGGGTTTATTTTTGAAATTTTTGTTGCAATTTGAATTTCAATATGTATGACATGTTAAATTCATATATGTAATGATTTAGAATCATCCAAAATCGTTTCGAACAATTTCGGACTAAAATGAACAAAATACAAAGTATAATGGTAATTCAGTAAATTCACATAAATTTGATTTATAGTGTTTTATTTCATAATTTGATTATTGGATAATAAAATAAATAAGTTTATTTTATTAATCCGAGAAAAATTTTTGAAATCGGAAAATTTTGATTTTCCACTCTTCCGTTGCGTTACCGGATATCCGTAATAAAACCCCTTCACTATCTAACCCCCCCCACTCCCAGTTTCTTTATTTTGCAGGTCATTTGGAGGACGAGCTCGAGAGGATGGATACCGATGGCAGTCACTAGGGTGTTCGGTCCACCAGGTCAATACAGAGATAGAGTTCAGTCAAGTCATGTAAAGTCCAGTTCCAGATACTTGTATAGTAAAGTTGTGTATAAGTATTCGTGTATAGAGTTGTTAAGATAAGTGATGTTGAGTACTTAGTTGTGTGTAATGTTTTATATTCTAAGTCATGAATTTGGGCAATGGTCTCATATATGAGATTATGTTTGAGGAAAAAGTATCAGTATTATTCATAGTTAGAAAGTTAGAAGCTCAGAGCCTCTCCAATATCTGATCCTCGAGTACATCCTCGAAGTTCTATAGATAGGTTAGAAAGAATTCATGAAATATTCGAATATCCTTCCTTATGAAGTAACTATATTCTTTGAAAATCCTTACGTAGTTACCCTGGTTCATTTTCGAAATGTCCAAGGCAAGTTATAAAGATAGATAGTAAGTTTCTAAGAATATTTCACTTCAGGGAGTGGGAAGAGAAAACTAGAAAGAAAAAGTAAGGAATGATACATAGATGTTTAAGCAACTAAAGACAGTAAGTGGGAGAGATACAGAAATAGATGATAAATAGAACACTAGAACTTATAGCAGTAAAAAGGAATATAGCAAGCCTGAGTAAGTGTAAGAGTGCCAAATAGACCTATGAAAGGTTTCCTCCATTTCGTGAGATTTCTTCATTCCTTAGGAATTCCTTCAAAGCCAAACAAACAGCCTTTGAATACCCCGTATAGATAGCAAGCTCTTCGAATATCAAAGGATAGTTAGAAGCATAAGAGATGTAAGAAACTAGAATTAGACATGGGAGTCCCCGATAGATCAGAGACATCAAGAAGGGAAAATTGATTATAGGTCCCAAAACTCAGGCCCGCAAGCAAGCAAATGAAGGTCGTAAGCGAAGATGATTAGTTACCTTACCCCAAGCGACCCGACATAGATACGACCCTGAACTACCCAGATTCACATCCCTTAGTAATACCAGTTGAAGGGATTTTCGTGAAAGAGTCTATATCATACCTATCTTACATGAGTAATAGACTCTACCGGGACATAGAGTACCAGAACAAGAAAAATTGACATTTGTAGAGACGTAAAATTAATTGTCCCAGTCCGTGCCAGCATAGAAATAGATAACCATACGAAAACTCAGTTCGCATAACGTTAATATTCTAAGACTGAAATAGTGAATTTGGAAGGATGGTTTACCAAAAAGAGACCAAGGAAACTTCTAAGGTCAGACAAATATGAACCCGACCTAAGCTAAGATGAGCAAATTCACAATACTAATGAGAATCCATAGATTAGAGCAATACTAGTAGGAACCCATGTAAGTTTTAAAAGAGCAGACCCATGAAAATTGAATAAACTAAGAAGAAAGCAAAAGTACCAGTAGGACAGAGTACCATAGCCATGATCTATAGCAAGAAGCTGAGATCCATAAGTGAACTCATAAGACGAATGACTACTAGCCTCGGCAACACAACCTAAAGCTAATAGATAGAATATAGAAACAATTCTAAATGATACGGCTAGTAATAAGGAAGTTCATTCTACATAGTAAGAATAAATAATGTAAACGGTAAGTAAATGAAGACTTTGGGTTCATTGATAAATATTAAGGAACTTTAAGACATAGAATAATCGATGTTGCTTCTAATGGAATGAATAATAAATAACAGAAATATGTATCATAGATCTCTATGGAATGCATATACTTACCCCGACGTCGAGCTCAACAAGAAGTTAAACAAGTAAAGAAATATATTTGACAAATTAAATGAATCGTGAGACAACTAGATAACTAAACCAATAAGTTCAACAGAGCACATATAAGAAACATGGGATAGAATAGTTTGAAAGCACGGTAAGTCGGCCTAAATTTAGAAGCCATCGTTGAATTAGAAACCCTTAAGGGAGTAAAGGCTCAAAAGTGTGAAGGGACCAGCGAGAGCGACTCTCATGAAGATAGTATATAACTCATAAGAAGTCTCATTATATTGAGAATGAAAAACTAGATGAAGAGTAGCACTTGAACCAAAAGATTTAATAGAGATGTTGTAAGCAATCGAAGTTGATGGAGTTTCTAGGGGAGTAAAGATGTAAGGAGTCCAAAGAACTGAGATGAGAAGGAAATCTATGTAGCAGACTAAACTTCAAAAGGAGAAATAACAAATAGACTATAGTAGGACTCTGGGAGAGAGTAACGACTTAAGACGATTAAGTAACAAAAACTAGTATGAAAAAGTACAGAGGCAACATGATGGATTATTTAGAGAGCATGGCCCTAGAGAAGGTTCCCAATAAGAGGTAGTGAGATCGATAGTCGGAAAACGGATCAAGAGTAAAGTTGAAACATGAGGCAATTCAGATAGTACCTAACAGAAATATCTTGGTATGGAAGCCGACACTAGTAAACACGGGAGTCCTAGGCTTATAGATGAGCAGAACGTGCAAGTACAACACGAGTAACTAGTGAGGTCAGTATAACCGGGAAGGTTTCGGGACCAAATCCTATATACCACAGTAGCTAAGATGGAACTCGATGACCGCTTCAAGATATCCCCAGAAACAAGTGAAACCATAATGTAGTAAATATCCTATAAGGTAAAGTAAGAGATAATTGAAAGATAATACCCCTCAAGATAAAAAGACAGATATAGAGGAACCAGAAATTCCATAAATAGTTAAGAGAAAAAGAAGACAGAACAGACATCAACTAAAAAGTGGAGGTGAAATTGTTGAGATATGACGACAATAGAAAAAGATATCAGATAAACACTGACATAATTATATAATGATAAGATAGATTTGTTGGTTTCTAGATTAGGTCCCAAGATCATGAAATCAAGATGAAAACGCATGAATACACATCAAAGGAGGTGCGAAATATACTCACAATGAACAGATCTTGCAACGCGAAGAACACGAGCCTTCTAGCATCAAAAACTCACGGAAGTGGTGTCCTTGTACTGCAGTGGAGTGCTCGGTTTTGCTGCTTGTTAGTTCCTCCATGATCGGCCATGGATGACTCCATGGAAGCTCCAAGCTTCAAGCTCCAAAATAATTCCAAGCTCAAAAGTTCACTGCCCTATCACCTTAGGAAGACTCATGGTGTGTGCTAGCACTTGATTTTTGCAACAAAAATCATTTCTTGCTTCTCTTTTAATTCGGCAAAACCAGAAACATCGGGAGAAGAAGAAGAACGGCTCAAAGCCGTGTGAGAGAGTGGAGGGAAAAGAGAAGACCGAATGTCAAGGTGAGTGGAGAGAGAAAAAGAAATAATTTATATATTTATTTGATTTTCCAAAAATCAAATAACAAAAAAAACCATTTATCAAAAAGTCAAAAAGCAAAAAACAATTAATACTTTTCAACAACCACATCAATCACTCAATCAAGTGACAACTTGTCACATCACTCAAAGTGACATTTGATTTGACGCTTGATGTGACTAATGATTTGACGCTTGATTTGACTTGCGTGCCGCACTCGAATTCGAAATGCGAATGCGCTCGCAAATAATCCCTGGCTCGGGTTCACTAATTCCGAATTAACGAATTTTCCGTTGCGTCGTAATTAAATAATTACGCCTAGCGAAATAACTATTCACGTCGCTAACAAATCAATTCTAAATTAATTCGTTCGCCCGAATTATAATCTAATTTTAATTCCGCATCGAAATCCAATCTCGTATAATATATCGAATATACTATTTTATCGATTAATTCCAAATTAATTGTTCTCTCTCTTTAATTAATATTTTATCCCAGATAAAATATCTCTGCAATTAATCCCAGATTAATTTTCTCTCTCATCTTATTAATCCCAGATTATTTTTCTCTCTCTTCTAATTAATCCCAGATTAATTAAAGTGTGAGTCATACGTCATCGGTGAATCTTCGGGAAGGGACCCATGAGATCCCCGGATATGTTGGCAGTAAATACGGTCGTCGGACTATCCGAATACGTAAGTACCTCGTACTACGTTTATACCGATTTACAAGACAATGTTGGCTTCTAGCAAAGCGCCATGCCTACCCAATTCTCCAGAAATATCCTTATAGGAATATGTGATCTATATCAAACGTAGTATACCATAGTATTGTGTATGTCGATCCAGCATAAGATGTTCACGTGCTAGGCCTGGGGCTGGAATTGTGTCTGCCTCGTACGAAGCACATATCGGATGTCTGGCAACTAGTCTCTATAATCGGATATACATGACCTAGTCATAATATCCCGATAGCTCGAGCATTTAAGCCAACAAGTTTTGTATCCTATGTGACCATCATCTCCATATGACTGGAGTGATATTTTCGTCTTAACATCACACCCAACACACTATGGGTCACAATATACCCAGCATTGGCGTACACAGAACCTGTTAAAGCCCTGGACGACCTCAACCAAACCATATTGATTGTCGCAAGTATTAGCGGTGCAAGTCTCAAGTTAAGACCAAATACACCTACCCTGATTGCAGACTCCCATAGAAACATAGTCATACTACCAATGGGATTCCGTAGGGGTCTATCCAGAGTGAAGCTGTTTCCCGTACCATCGGTAAAACACAACCTCCTATTACACTTGCATGAGTATCCTATACCCAAATATATGAGAACTATGTTGTTGTGCCCTCACAAACGCGCACAAGTGTAATACTAGTCTTTTACGTATTTATCGATGTCCAATCTCGATAATACTCTGACTAGGGATATTTAATGATTTATCCTACGTGGACTGATACTGTCTCATATCATTCTCCGTCCAGGAACAAATCATAGGGACCTCCTATCATTTATATATTTAGGTGATCTAATCACAAATGATAAGAGTGCAATCTCCTTTGTCACATAGTTAATTTGTACAACAATACCATGATCTGTACAAATAGTGACGCTATGGGTCATAATTGTCCAACAATCTCCCACTTGGCCTATAGCCAGTCACTCGAGTGCTTGACACCCGAACTATGTACGGCTGGCTCAAATTACTGAGAAAAGACTTTTGTCAGCGGATTTGCATGATTATTGTCTGATGCGATTTATTCGATCATCACATCACCACGATGTATGATCCGAACGAATCAGATGATTATCAAAATAAGTATCTGGATCATCGATGAGACCATTAATTCATTAGCATGTGCTGACGCCTAGCTCAGCTGCTAACTGAACTATATCTAATCTAATTAGATTTTTTATCGACCCAAATGGCTTCTATTGCTGCCTCAGCTGCAGCAATAACCCGCATTTGTTGTTTATTCGGTAACAATATCTTGCTTGTAAGATTTCCAGCTCACTGTTCCGTTATTCTATTGTATAGTACATTTGTTACGACTTATAGTCATTATCATGAAAGCCAAGCTTTCACCGATTATTATTATGGGAATATCATTTCCAAGAAATGATATATCATTATTACTCAGGACATTCACTGTCAATGCGCTCCCACTAACCTCCTTATATACACAAGAATTATTTTCGTTTTGAATTAAATCATAAACTATTATGATTACATCAAAACGACAATTCCAAGAACCTAATGCTTGCTTCAATCCAAACATGGATCGAATAACCTGCAAACCTAGTTTGCTTGTTATGGTTCGACAAAACCGTCAGGATGTTGTACACATCCTCCGAAAGGTTTCCGTTAAGGATAGCGGTTTTGGCATTCAGCTGCCACATTTCATGAATGAAACATATAGCATTAGCAAGTATTATCCAAATGGATTTACCGTGGCAACATGTAAAAGGTTGAATCGTAATCAACACAATGTTGATAACGATACCTTTCCGCTAAAATCCTAGCTTTATACGTTGGTATATTGCCATCCATGTATGTCTTCCTTGAAGACTTATAGTACCAGTAGGCACAATGCCTTGCAGTACATCAACTAGTGTCTAAACATAATTGATTTACATGGAATCCAATTCTGATTTTATGACACTTTGCCATAATAGGGAGTCGATACCTTGTATCATTTCCACATACGTAGTCAGTTGGTATACCTCAATAAGATAAACATCTTTATGAGGTGAGATCAGAAACCCATACCCCAGGTTATTTTCCGATTCTCTCCGACCTACGTGGTTCTTGTGTATTCGAAGATTTTTGGAAATAGTTTCATCCTTGAGAATTATTTGTGTTCCAATAGGACTCGGTGCCGGGAATAGTATTACTCTGATTTTCATCGAGTTTTACTATCCTCCCACTTACCACTGCATATCGGTATTCCTCTTAGGAAAACCGCATGGTGAGCAACAATCTAATTGTTCTCTTGTGAGGAGTATAAGTACAATACTTATGGTATCCCTAGGATAACCTACATTTGGCACTTATCCAATTTGAGTTTTAGTTTGGTATCAACCAAACATATGCCTAGCATTCCCAAATTATTCAGGAATGAGAGACCCGGTTCCTTTCCCGTTCATATATAATATGTTATCTGTCAAACAGATTTTTATGGAACCTTATTCTAAATAAGTTCTGCACTATTTTGCGTATCCGTTGAAGGAAATGGTAGCTCAGAGCGACTCATGATTTACCTTATCATGTCCAACAAAATTCGGTCTCTCATTTCGGATACACCGTCAAACTGACGTGTTCCGGGAGGAGTCCTCATTGAAAGAATATTATACTCTTTCAAGTATATGAGAAACTTATTGCTTAAGTATTCTCCATTACGGTCTTACCGTGACGGTTTAATGCTTTAGCCGATCTGTTTGTTTATTTCGTGTCGAAACTCTAAAAGTTTCCGATTTGTGTTCTTCAAAAGAAACACATAACCATATGTGATGCCATATCCGTAAAGGTCACGAAATATTCATATCCACATCTAGCCTAGCTAGACATGGGCCCACTTACTTCACTATGAACTAGGGCTAACAGATCGATGGCACTGACACTTTTACCAAGTAAATAGTGTTTTAGGCACTTTGCCCAATAAACTATATTCGTAGACTTTATTTGAATATAATCAAATCAGTCCAAGTACCACTCTTCGAAAGTGTGGATATACGAGTCTTGTTTGATTGTGTCCCAGACAACAATGCCACAATTGAGTTTCTAAATTGATCAAATCAGTTTGAGCTATTTATTTGTCATGTCATATATTTGAGATATTTTTATATTCAAAATATAAATTCTGTTATTCACATCTAATGTGTATCTCAATATCATCTTTATATTATAAAACACTTTAGTGTTCTAGAATATAAAGGTATATCCGCAACGGATTATACACTGATATAGAGATAATGTTTCTAGTCAAACTAGTTACATTATAACAGTTTCTTAATTTAAGTACTAACCCGAAGGTAGTTCCTAAATTCAGGTATCTACGGTTAAAATAGCGACTTTCGTCCCGTTTTCAATTCGTAGATAAATCTCTATTGAAGTCGGTATCATGTTCAAAACAGATTCTGAACGTCAATACATATATTTATGTATCACACTAAGTATTTAAAATCTAATTTTAATACTAGTAGTGAACATAATGTTGACAAATATTTTTGAAGTCAGAGCCTTGCTCGTCTTCAATTCCTTCTTGGGATATGTCATTTTATCTTCCTAGAAGATTATAATGATTTTGCCTTTGCCCCCTTTTTCACACTCCAGAAGCCTTTGGCCAAGCCTTGGCATCCTGGAATATCGAAGTAAGGTGCGCCTTACGCTATTTGCCTAATTGCAAAGTTTGACTTTGTCTCCTTGAGAATAGTCATTAATTCTCCAAGAATTATTTATTACAATTTAGTATTTCAAAGATCTAAAATAGATCCATGAAAATCCTTCAATTTCATTATCATACTTTAAGGATCTAATCCTTAGTTCTGATTCAGAAATTAAGGAGTCTACTTGACAAGTATAATGAATTAAGCACTAAAGTTATCATTACATGAATATTCCAAATATCATGTTCCATTTATTTGCTTAACTCCAGGCTTAGGCTTAATATGTTATTTTATCAAATAAAGTAACTTATTATTTTTCCAGGGCCATCCTGAAATTATTCCCAATTTGAAAATTAAACCATTTAAACACATTTTCCCTAGGATTATGTTTTAAATGTCAATCTTTCAATTTTATAACTTGATTTTAATAGTCTAACTATTTAATCAACGATTTAGGTACTATTTATTATAATGATTACAATAGTCCAACTATTTAATCAACTATAATTTAATAGGTTAAAATCAATTATATTGATTACTATAATCCAATTATAAAATCAACTATAAATGAATAGTTTGAATATAGTCCAACTATTTATTAAAACAACATTTTAAATATTAGTCCAACTAACATTTAATTTATAAGACGAATGATTTGTGATTGAGCGCGTATGGCGAGTAATTGAATGAGTATTGCAAATTCAATTCTTGCCTCCCACTATTTTTCGGCGAGCCTCTAACCCTCTGTCGAGTACTCAGGAAATCGTTGTTCCTAGTGGGCTAGGATCCCGTTAAATATCACACAATCTTGACTTTGGCCAACAAATTGTATGATAATTAACTAGGTAGATCTCTAAGATCGATTGGATCCAATCCAATTCCTAGATCCGGTAGGGGGACATCCAAGTCCGAAACTTATATCTTATATATGCCAATACATCCAATGTATTACCTAACCTTTTTCCTCTGAATCAACTAAGCCTTGGCTTTGGCACAACAAACTTAGTGATCCCAGTCAAGCGCGACCCATTGACCATGGAAAGCTTCGTAATCAATGTCGATGGACAAGAAATGGTCTTGACTTTGGCCAACAAACCACAACTTGGACAAGACACTGATATGGAACAAAGCTTCGTGATTCAAACACACTCTCGACAAACAAAGGCCTTGACTTTGGCCAACAAACCAATGCCGTCTTGGATCTTGAGTAAGAATCACTCAATGGAAGGAAAAACGCTTAATATTTGTGAGAGTTTTTCGCGTGCAAATTGGCAACCAATTTATTATCTTTGTTAAGGTCTCATCATCATACACCCTTAAACATGCATTCTAAACACATAATAAAGCGCATATGAATAAAATAATAATGATATGCGGATGGATACTTTACATTGATCCTAGATCAAATCTCTCTTTCTCTCTCCCGCTAGCACATGTATTTACTTCTACCCGTTACACTACACTTCTAAAGAAACCTCATTTACATTGAGGGGAATAGGTGAGAAAAGAATATAAAGAGTATAGAGGTGAAAAGGCTGGACACGCAGGTCCAATTAATAAATCAAATTTATTACAATTTCCAAAATTGTCTCACCCGACTAATATCCATCCGATATACATTATTCATGCATCGCAACCATGTATTCACACAAGCATGTTATCAATCAATCTAATCCAATTAATTAATCTGATAATTAGTGATCTTCCAATGTTCAAACAACGATTTGATTTTTGCTCGAGTCAAACTCGTTTTGCGAATAAGTACTTAAAGTACGAATTCTTGAATTAAATTAAACTGCATAATTAAATCCAATTCAATTTGTATTTAATATTAATTCACTATTTAATTCCAAATTAAATATTACACTTTTATTAACGAACCTTTACGATTTAAATTCCAAATTCAATCGTTACGGGTCTCAAAGCCCGATTAACATCTAATGTTTATTTAATTAAAGTCCAATGGGCTTTTAATTAATTTCTTTAAGGCGTGGACTTTTGGTCAACTCGGGTCAAACCGAATAACCAATATCCAATCCGGGATTTACCCCATAAGCCAAGAAATCAATTTTGGCTCATTAGGCCCAATTAAATAATTAAGGTCCATTAAGTCAATTGGACTTTATGGATGCGGTTTTAGGCCCAATTGGATCCAACCAAATTGGCCTAAACCTAACTTGGTACAACCAAGCCCAAAAGCCCAATTACAACCTTAAGGCCCAATTTCCAAAATAAGCTCAATTAATTAACTTATAAAATTCCAAATTCCATAATTAATTAACCTAAGTGTAATACACAATTAATCACCCAATTAACATTTCTAAAACATCAATTAGCCTCAATTAATCATGCACTTTATCAACAAATAGTGTCCAATACAATTTAATCAAAATCAAACCCAATTTACATGCTTAAAGACTCGGCAATTAGGGGTTTTTCCAATCCGATTCGGTTTCAATCCAATTGAATCCACAATCATCATTTCCTAAATCAATTCAACTCATCCAATGAATCAAAATCAAAAAACACAATGAATTTCAATTTATCAAAGAATTCGGCCAAGCCATAATTTGGGGAAAAATTGTCCAATTCAAAATTCAATCCAATTAAACCTCAAATCAACATTAACCACTTGTTTTAAGTCATCCAAACAAACAAAAAATTACCAAGACATTAGGGCTTACAATTTTCGGCCATGCCAGAAAATTTGGGGAAAAATGGATCCAATCCAATTTCTTGAAATTGTTCATGCACAACTTCAATTAATCAACATACAAGCATACTTAATCAATCAATTTAACCAAATCATGCTTCAATTGATTTTACCCAATTTTAAAACTTTTTCATGTTTGATCAAAGCTCTGATACCATTGTTGGTTTCTAGATTAGGTCCCAAGATCATGAAATCAAGATGAAAACGCATGAATACACATCAAAGGAGGTGCGGAATATACTCACAATGAACGGATCTTGCAACGCGAAGAACACGAGCCTTCTAGCGTCAAAAAATCGTGGCAGTGGCGTCCTTGTACTATAGTGGAGTGCTCGGTTTTGCTGCTTGTTGGTTCCTCCATGATCGGCCATGGATGACTCCATGGAAGCTCCAAGCTTCAAGCTCCAAAATGATTCCAAGCTCAAGAGTTCACTGCCCTATCACCTTAGGAAGACTCATGGTGTGTGCTAGCACTTGATTTTTGAAACAAAAATCGTTTTTTTCTTCTCTTTTAATTCGGCAAAACCAGAAACATTATGAGAAGAAGAAGAACGGCTCAAAGCCGTGTGAGAGAGTGGAGGGACAAGAGAAGACCGAATGTCAAGGTGAGTGGAGAGAGAAAAAGAAATAGTTTATATATTTATTGATTTTCCAAAAATCAAATAACAAAAAAAACCATTTATCAAAAAGTAAAAAGCAATTAATGCTTTTCAACAACCACATCAATCACTCAATCAAGTGACAACTTGTCACATCACTCAAAGTGACATTTGATTTGACGCTTGATGTGACTAATGATTTGACGCTTGATTTGACTTGCGTGCCGCACTCGAATTCGAAATGTGAATGAGCTCGAAAAAAAATCCCGGGCTCGGGTTCGCTAATTCCAAATTAACAAATTTTCCGTTGCGTCGTAATTAAATGATTACGCCTAGCGAAATCACTATTCACGTCGCTAACGAATCAATTCTAAATTAATTCGTTCGCCCGAATTAAAATCTAATTTTAATTCCGCGTCGAAATCCAATCTTTTATAATATATCGAATATATTATTTTATCGATTAATTCCAAATTAATCGTTCTCTCTCTTTAATTAATATTTTATCCCAGATAAAATATCTCCGCAATTAATCCCATATTAATTTTCTCTCTCATCTTATTAATCCCAGATTAATTTTCTCTCTCTTCTAATTAATTCCAGATTAATTAAAGTGCGAGTCATACGTCATCGGTGAATCTTCGGGAAGCGACCCATGAGATCTCCGGATATGGTGGCAGTAAATATGGTCGTCGGACTATCCGAACACGTAAGTACCTCGTACTACGTTTATACCGATTTACAAGACAAGGTTGGCTTCTAGCAAAGCGCCATGCCTACCCAAATCTCCAGAAATATCCTTATAGGAATATGTGATCTATATCAAGCGTAATATACCGTAGTATTGTGTATGTCGATCCAGCATCGGATGTTCACGTGCTAGGCCTGGGGCTGGAATTGTGTCTGCCTCGTACGAAGCATATATCGGATGTCTGGCAACTAGTCTCTATAATCGGATATACATGACCTAGTCATAATATCCCGATAGCTCGAGCATTTAAGAGAATAAGTTCTGTATCCTATGTGACCATCATCTCCATATGACTGGAGTGATACTTCCGTCTTAACATCACACCCAACACACTACGATTCTCAATATACCCAGCATTGGAGTACACGGAACCTTTTAAAGCCCTGGACGACCTCAACCAAAGCATATTGATTGTCGCAAGTATTAGCAGTGCAAGTCTCAGGTTAAGACCAAATACACCTACCCTGATTGCAGACTCCCATAGACACATAGTCATACTACCAATGGGATTCCACAGGGGTCTATCCAGAGCGAAGCTGTTTCCCGTACCATCGGTAAAACACAACCTCCTATTACACTTGCATGAGTATCATATACCCAAATATATTAGAACTATGCCGTTGTGCCCTCACAAACGCGCCCAAGTGTAATACTAGTCTTTTACGTATTTATCGATGTCCAATCTCGATAATACTCTGACTAGGGATATTTAATGATTTATCCTACGTGGACTGATACTGTATCATATCATTCTCCGTCCAGGAACAAATCATAGGGACCTCCTATAATTTATATATCTAGGTGATCTAATCACAAATGATAAGAGTGCAATCTCCTTTGTCACATAGTTAATTTGTACAACAACACCATGATCTGTACAAATAGTGACGCTATGTGTCATAATTGTCCAACAAAATTTTCATTGGTACTACGTAATAGTAAGATTTTTCAGAGTTGGGGTAAGAATGGAATTCTATTATATGAGTAAGAGGAGAAAGATAATGATAGTGACCTGTATGGTTTCCTTCACAGCGCACCTGTAATGACCGGTAGTTTTTGCTATTGTTGCACTGTAGAATTGTTACATCACGGAGCAAGTGTTACGTAATATAAATTATGTCCAAGTATATATATTCTTATACATTCATGGAACGACTTTGGAGATAGACGGTAAATTCTTCGAAACTTCGATGCGAAATTCTACAATATTCCATTTCGGACAGCCCATGGTATTTAGGTCATAACTTTCTCATACTCTCCGACTTTTATGAATTTTATATCGCCGAAAAGCTGAGATTGAGATCTACAACTTTTACGTTTAAAATTTTCCCAAATTTGAAATAGAAATGGGCTAAAAATGCAGATCAAAAATTTGAATGAATAGTAACCGATGGCATTCTAGTAAAATCTATAAACTTCTACACTCTTCTAATTTTTTAAGGCCAACTATAAAAGGGGTGCACTATTCACAAATTCACAAATTTGGAAACAAAATGGGAAGAGAAGACATGGGAGAATAGAAGAGAAGAAGAAGAAAAAAAAAAGAAGAAGAAAGAGAGAAGAGGAAGGAAAAAGAAGAAAGAAACAAAGAATGAAGGAGCTTGGAAACCATTAGAAACTTGGGAGATATTGGAAATTAAAATAAAGGGGTAAGAAATCCATTACCCAAATTTTTAAAATGATAAGTTTGATGATTTGATGCTTGTTTTCTGTTGTGAGCATGGATATGATAATGATTGTGTGACTTTTATTTTGAGGCAATGGAAATGTTGATAAACCCCAATTTGTTAAGTTTGGGTGTAAATTGGTGAAGTGCATGAAATGGATTAAAATTTGATTGTTGATGTAATAGTAGTTTAGGGTATGAGAAATGGAGTGATATATGATGAATTGAACATTGGTTTTTAGTATGGAAATGTTGGTATGGAGTGTAAATTGATGTTTTGTGCATTGGATGAACTTGGGAAAACAAAACAGGATCCTGGAAAACCAGGTCGCGTCGCGACGCTGAAGAGCTTTGCGTCGTGACGCGCAAGAAGAAAATATTGGCACGCTTCAGGACGCCGTGCGTCGCGATGCGTGGCACAAAATTTCCCAGAATCAGTTTGTAACCACCTCAGTTCCATCTTAGCGTGTTAGAGACTACCCTTAAGGTCTCATATCAGTTCATATACACACGTTGCATCTTAGTACAAATATGATATTCTAAGTTACAATATCACATACTTGAATTTAGTAGTTTAGCTTAGTTTCAGAACTTATCTCGTAGTTTTTAGTCTAATCAAGTTATTACCTATAGACCATTGCAGGAGTTGCAATCTCCTTCGACGAAGCTGCATAGCTCCAGCCAGATTCCGAACACAGTGAGTGGACGCTCTACTTTTTACTTGACTTTTATTTTGTAGTTTTCGTAACGAATTTTCTTATGCTTTAGAGCATTAGATGACTTCATTACAGTTATTACATGATAGTTTATGTTTTAAATTATGATTGAGATAAAAAATATTTTCAAAGCATGATTTTATATTTTTCGAGGCATGGGGAAAAAACCCACCCCAGTATATAACTTGAAATAGTTTGGAATTGACGGACAGATAACATGTGTACATGTAGAAAACTGGGGGGACGGAGATACGTAACACCCCAGATCCTAGATCAGGGCTAGGGGGACGGTGATACGTAACGCCCATAGACCCTAGTTTCAGGGTCATATAGTATCATGGATCAGCACTACCGGCTCTAGTTATGTGGCTTGGGGGACGGCGATACGTAATACCCCAAGACCACCAGTTTCAGGGACAGTAGTGGCATGCTTTAGGGGACGGCGATATGTAACGCCCCAAAGTCATGGATTTACACTTCTAGCTCTAGTTAAGCATATGGGGGGACGATGATACGTAACGCCCCCATACGTCAAGTTTTTTCAGAGAACATATCAAATTTCAGATACCAGATTTTCAGAACACAGTTTTCAGAAATCAGATTTTAGAAATAGTTTTCAGAAACCAAAGTTTCAAAAGCAGTTTTCAGGAAGACAAGTTTTATTAAAGAGATTTCAGACGAAATTTTCCGAAAAGAGATTTCATATAAAGTTATTTCTGGAACTTTGTTTTTTAAAAACCTAATGATTTGATACCAGTATTTTAGTTTTGTTTTTCGTCCACTCACTTAGGTCCTATAATGGTCTAACCCCTCACTCCTAGTTTCATTGTCTTGCAGGTTTCTCGGAGGATGTGCTCGGGAGGACGGATACTGTTGCAGTCATTAGGGTGTGGAGTCCACCAGTCCAAGTTAAAGAGTAAGAGTCCAATTGGAGTCAGCCAGAGTCGAATAAAAGCCATGTATTAATATTTGAGTTATGTGTAGTCTTTGTGAAAATGTGTGTCTTTATGTATAAAGTTATTGGAGTTAAGCTTGTATGTTAAGTTGTAAGTTTGGGCCACGGTCCCATATATACGATATATATATTTAATTAAAGAAAAGAGTATTAGAAATTGAATAAGTAATTATTAGAGTCAGAGGCTTATGAGGTTAGTACGATCTATCATCTGCCGGTAACATCTCCCGAAATGAGGATGTTACAAAGATGGTATTAGAGCATGGTCTAGGGAGTCAGTGACTTCAGTGGGTAGAGTGTTTGGGTCTTGTATACGCAGTATATCCGGGATGCTCGTATGAAACCATATAGTAAGATTTTAAGAAAAGTACTCGAGGGAGTGGGAAAATGAGTTATAAGAAAGTGAGACAAGTAGAGGTTTAAGCAGTCGAATACGGAAAGGTTAGTGGAGAGAGAGAAAGTCGGAAAGAAAATCAAGGAAAGAAAAAGTAAGGAACAGTCGATCTAAGAAATCAGAGATAGTAAAGAGATAAAGGTATAGAATGAGATAAGATAGAAAACACCAGAGCTTGGGATAGTGAAGAAGAATATAGTAAGTCCGAATAAAAATTAAATACCGAGTAGACTGGAGTAGAGTTTCTTCCCTCCCAACAAGATTCTTTTTCTCCTTAGAAAAATCTTCCAACCATGTTCAATAGTCCATAAGCATCTCATATAGATAGCAAGTTCCCTAATAATCAAGGATAGCCACAAGGCAGAAGAAGCAAGAAATCAGGAATAGTCATAAAGGCTTCTAATAGATGTGAGATGCCAAAAAAGCACAGATATTTTATATTTCCCAACCCAGGCCCACAGGCGACTAAGAAGAATGACGTTAGAAAAATGACTAGTTGCCCTAACCAAGCACTCTGATAGAGACAAGACCCTAAGTTATTTTGTTTTCAACTGCTTAGTCATGCTAGTCAAGAAAGATGTCCTGACAGAGCCTACCTAATACCTACCTTACATGAGAAATAGACTCTTTTAGGACACAAAGTACCAGAATAAGGATACCGAAACTCATTGAGACATAAGATGTTTGCCCTAACCCTAGAAGCATATAGGTGACCGTAAGAAATCCGACGAGAGTTCAGAAATGGAAAGACCTGGGAAGGCAGATTTCCCAGGAAAAATGATCAAGGAAGTTTTCAAGGATACAAAGAAGAGAACCAGTACAATCCAAAGATTAAGGTAAGTCAGCGCGAGACTTACAAGATTAGTATGAGCATACATAATAGACCAAATATCATAGAATCCATAGATTAGCCCCAAATCGGTAGAAATTTGTAGAAGCATAAAGAATAAGACCAGAGAGGTTTGAGATATTTAGGAAGTGACAAGAGTACCAATATGGACAATAGAATAAAGTGCCAAATTGAGATTTAAAGTAAGAACTGAGAATGGAAATCTAGAAAGGAGATAAGAGAATGAAACATCACTAGCCTTAGCAGCAATGCATAGAGCAAAGAAATAAGATATACAAATTGTAAGATGGATGCGAGAAGTAACAGGGAAAGTCAGTAAAACCCTAAGCCATGGAGTAGTTGACCGGGTTCCAACTGAATGAATGATGACCTTTCTTCTAGAAACCTTAACTTTAGTAAACCTATAGATACCTAACCAAAATTCATATAAAGTTATTTCTGGAACTTTGGTTTTTAAAAACCTAATGATTTGATACTAGTATTTCAATTATATTTTTAGTCCACTCACTTAGGTCGTACAACGATCTAACCCCCCACTCCCAGTTTCCTTGTCTTGCAGGTTTCTTGGAGGATGAGCTCGGGAGGACGGATACTGTTGCAGTCATTAGGGTGTGGAGTCCACCAGTCCAAGTTAAAGAGTAAGAGTCCAGTTGGAGTCAGCCAGAGTCGAATAAAAGCCATGTATTAATATTTGATTATGTGTAGTCTTTGTGAAAACGTGTGTCTTTATGTATAAAATTATTAGAGTTAAGCTTGTATGTTAAGTTGTAAGTTTGGGCCACGGTCCCATATATACGATATTATATTTAATTAAAGAAAAAAATATTAGAAATTAAATAAGTAGTTATTAGAGTCAGAGACTTATGGGGTTAGTACGGTTTATCCCCTGCCGGTAACATCTCCTGAAATGGTGATGTTACAACACCGTTAAGGATAGTGCATAGTATGACTTGAAAAGAGATTTATTGAAATATAACCTAGAGACGACCAAGAAAACTAGGAATACCAATATTATTGAGACTAGGACAACACCGACAAGATAAGACTCGAGGGATAGTTGAAGGTGGAGTATTTTAGAGTGCAAGTAGGCAATGAAAGACTAGTCAGCGTGAAAGACAATTAATTGTATTTGTACTAGTAATGAATTTAAAATTGCATACAGTCAGGCTTAACATAGATACCTTGTCCCAAAATTCTTTAGCCAATTGGGAAGTATAACTAGAAATAATACCCAGAATTAACATTCTAAGTATGAAAGCCATCGGTTGACAGTGATAGTACATGAAGAAGTTAGCTATGAATTATAAAGTCTTAAACCCATAGATAGTTGAAAATATGAGAACTCGAAGGAAGGAGCTTATAAGCAGTGGGAGCTTAGTAAGGAGGAAAGGGAAAGGGTCAAATAGTTAGTTAATATATAATGATGAATGCTAGAATAAGATCTAGTATGTGGAACTTATGAAATATCTAGTAAGATATATCTTATAAGGTCATTAAAGTGGTTATATTATAAAGAGTTGCCGAAGAACCTGAGGTATACTCAAGTTAAGGGAAAACGATGGTCATTTGGCTGTAGTACAAAATACAATAGTGACACCTTAAACGTGAGGGGTAACAAAAGCTCTAAGTGATATTTAAGAATTAGTGTTATCATGATAAAAAATATAAGAGCTAACGAGAAATGATTTAATTGGAACGGTTGTGGATATGCCTTATTAGCATGAACACATTTAATTCTGGTAGGACCTTAAAAGTTAAGTATGCAATTAAGTAACATACAATCATAAAGTATCATCCAGAAATGAGCAATTCACGCAGGCATCAGTTCGTAGGGAACCTAAGTTCAGATAATGAGAAATTAAGTATTTCAAGTACACCATGCGGGACATCATATAGTACGAAACAAGAGATATATAGAATCATATGAAGGATAACTTTCATTAAAAGGAACACCACTGCGAGAAGGTTAGAGATTTGGCATAAACCCCCAGGATTAGGCATACATCTACAAGAATTGCATATAATATATCGAGGTAAGAGATTCCCATAAATCATAGCATCAAGTCTTTGAATAAAATAGTAGAAAGCAAGTAAATGAAGATAATAGTAGCAAAGTTCAGATACCTTCAAACCAAGTCGGACCAAAACAGTTTAGCACCAGAAGGGATTCGAGGACGAATCCTATTTAAGGGGGAGAATTTGTAACGCTGATAATCTCGACTATTGTTACATTGTGGGATGAGTATTACATAATATAAATTATTTTTATATACACATACACTCATGAAATGACTTTAGGGATAATCCGTAAATTCTTCGAAATTCCGATACGAAATGGTATGTTGTTTTACTCTGGATAGCTCATGGTATTTAAGCTATATTTTTTTCATACGATCTCAAATTTTTATGAACTTTATATCATCAGAAATCTAAGACCAAGACCTACAACTTTCGTGTTGAATATTTTTCCAAATTTGAACCAGAAATAGATCGAAAATATAACTCAAAAATTCAGATGAATAGTACCCGAGGACCATTCTAGTAATTTCTCAAAGTTTCTCAAAATTTCTAAATTCTTCTCCAACTTTATCAATTTTAAATAGGCCTTATTATAAAATGAGATACTATTCAAACATCCCAAAAATTAGAAAGAAAGAAGAAAACATGGAAGAAGAAAAAAGAAGAAGAAAGAGATGGAGTTTTGCAAGTCTACAAGAAATTGGAAAGAGAATGAAGAGATATCTAACCCAAATCAAGACTAGAAAGAAGAAAATGGGAGCTTGGAGGCTCTAATTGTGAAGGAGGAATTTGATTTAAGGTAAGAAATGACTTGACTCAAATTTCAAATATTGTTATTTTGATGATTTGATGATTGGAGTTTATTGTTAACTTGAGTTTATTGATGATTATATAGTTATTATGATAAGAAACTAAGGATTTGGAGGAACCCTAATTTAAGAAACCTTAGACTTTGAGTCATATTGGAAGTGATAAAATGGAAGGTTGTGATGATATCAAAGAGAATGTGGATGATATTTGTTGTGATTAGGGTTTGAGTAGTGATGTAGAAATTGAGAGTGAGGATGAAGTTGAAAGTAAGTCCTGAAAATAGGTCGGCGTCACGACGCGCATCCTTGGCGTCACGACGCGTGCTAGGAAAATTACCCTGAATCGATTTTGGAATGTAAGCGTCGCGACGCCCAAGGACTAGAGTCGCAATGCGAAAAGAAAAGGAAGCTCACTATCTTGTCTCTTTTTGGGGAACGTCACGAGTCACGATGCCCAACCCTTACGTCGCGTCGTGGAGGCATGAGATGCCCACTGGTTCATCAGCATGTGTGAATGTCGCGACTCCCAAAGGACAGAGTCACGACGGGTGTACAAAAATTCCCCAGAATCAGTTTTAGTTCATTCCAGTTTCACCCTAACGTGTGAGAGGCCACCCTAAAGGTCTCGTATCATCTCGCATACATACATTACATCATGATATAAGTATGATACTCTTTGCAGTGATAGCAATATACTTAAATAGATAAACTTAGCCTAATTCTGTAATATAATCCTTAGTCCATTTTCTAATCCAGATTATCAATTATAGATCATCGTAGGAACTGTAATTTCCTTCGGCAAAGTGAGTAATGCCAACCAGATTTCAAATCAGTGAGTGGACACTCTTTCCTTAAGTTGATTTTTCATTATATTATTTTAAATATCAGACTTATTTTTCTGTATTTAGGGTGTTAACCAGGTTTACTTTCAAACATATTTTTAACTAAGAATGTTTTGAGAAATGATTTAGAAAGGTGATGATTACAAAAGCATGATTTATGATTTCGAGGCATGGGGGAAAAATTTACCTCAGTATGTAACTTGACTCAGTTATGGAATTGATGGATTCAAATATCGTGTGCACATTCAGAGTCTGGAGGGGTAGCATAGATTCGCATCCTCTGCTTCAGATCTGTGACTTGGGGGACAACGATACGTAACACCCCAAGACCACTAGATTTCAGGGCTAAGGGGACGACGATACATAACGCCCCTAGACCCTAGTTTCAGGGACAGGATAGTGGCATGCATTGGGGGACGACGATACGTAACGCTCCAATATCATGGATATGCATACCTGGCTCTAGTTGGGCGTATGAGAGGACGACGATACGTAATGCCCCTATGCGTCAGGTTTTCAGCAGACATTCAGAAACATATTTTCGAAAACAGATTTTCAGAGACAAACTTACAGAAAATATGGTTTTAAGAAAGATTTTTCATAAGAAACTGTTTTTATGAGAATTTCAGAAAATTACAGATCAGAAGCATTTTTCAGAAAAGATTTCCAGAAGAAAGTTATGTCAGATAAGGAAAGAGTTTTAAGAAGAAATGACTGAGATGAATTTATTTTAGTTACATGGAATTTTCAAAAAGTATTTTAGTTCCTATTTTATTTTAACTGGCCACTCACTAGATCGTTCAAATGATCTAACCCCCCACTCCCAGTTTCTTTATTTTACAGGTCACCCGGAGGACGAGCTCGAGAGGATGGATACCGATAGCAGTTACTAGGGTGTTCGGTCCACAAGACAGAGATAGAGTTCAGTCAAGTCATGTAAAGTCCAGTTCCAGATACTTGTATAGTTATAAAGTCGTGTATAAATATTCGTGTGTGGAGTTGTTAAAATAAGTGATGTTGAGTACTCAGTTGTGTGTATTGTTTTACATTCTAAGTCATGGATTTAGGAAAAGGTCCCATATATGAGATTATGTTTGAGAAAAGAGTATCAGTATTGTTCATAGTTAGAAAGTCAGAGGCTCAGAGGGATAGTATGGCCTATTCCCTGCTGATACAATATTCGGATTGGGGATGTTACAATATAATTAAAGAAACATAGAGTAGTCTTCAAGAACAACTAGAAATAATAAAATCCATAGTTAGTGAATGAATAGAGATTTATTAGTAGAAACATTAGAAGAACTAAAATTAGATTACCAACTGTTAACCCTGTAAGTTATAATAATAAGTCTTTTAGTACATATAGTAATAATATTATAGTAGCACAATTAAATACAATTATAAAAATATTAATTAAAACAAATAAACAAATAGAAAATCTTGAATCTAGGATAAATAAAGTAGAAACAGACGTACAAATATTTACAAAGGAGAAAATAATCAACAAATTAGATTTAGACAACTCTTTAGATAATATAGAAAATGAATTAGATACTTTAACAATTAGAGTAAAAAAGATAAATTTAGAAGAATCTGGTAGAAAAACAAATAGTATAGCAGATATATTAGGACCAAAAATAATATTAAAAAATAATGGAATTAACAAGAAGATCTAGTATAGACAATTCAATAACGGATAAAATTAGAAATTCATTAAATTTCTCTAGCAAAGGTAAAGAAGTTATAGTAAGAACAAATGATTTAATAGATGAAGAAAATGCTAATAAATTGTTAGAAAAATGATTTGATAAAATTAGAAGTACAAAAGTATACAGTGAAGGAATTTTAGAAAAATTTTGAAAGTAGTTTGTCTGTTTATAGAGATGAAATGAAATTAGCAGTAGTAAATAATAGACAAGAAATAACTTTAATTAGCCTAGTAGGAAAAAATTATTTGAAAAATAAAAATTTGCCGATATACACATGAGAATTATAGTTATAGTCATTTTAAGTCAAGAAAGAGAGGGATTAGACACTCATGCACATTTTTATTTATATTATAATAGGTTTTATGATCATGAACATGCTCAAATAGCCCGTCAGAAATAGATCTTATAAATACAATAGCAGTTGTAGGATGTATTATGAATATAGATATAGACATTAATGAATTTTGCAAACATATAAAACTTATTATTCAAATTAAAGGTTATAAAATGAGTAGTGAATACAAAAATCTTAGAATTAAGATATTCTTTTAGGAAAATTATACAATAACTACCATAAGAAATTTATATTTGAAAGTACAAATATAGTTGATTATTTTAAAAGCCAATATGTAGAAATGATAGTACCTAAGTCAACTTAATTACAAGACTTAAAAAACATATAAAATGTTAGAAGTACCAGAAACATGTCAAATTTACATAAATAAACATAACCAAGCTAGTCAAAGATTTATTAATTATAAAAGAATTAGCAATGCATAAATATTAGAGGATGAGGAAGTTGTAGAAATTAATATATATGGCATATATAGAATCATTAATAGATAAATATAAAATTCTATAGTAAAATAAAGGTCATATTATAGAATTAATATTTAATAATCCTAAAAAATATTTAGATAATGATACCTTCTCCAATTGCTCACTTACTGATAATGTGGCATCCAATTGCTCAGTTTAAAAAAGCCACACTGTATTCTGGCAAGGATTGTGTCACCGTTGAGAATGGTGCATGTCTTCCGATATTTCAGACCGATCGTATTTCCTCAAATCCTGATTAGGTTTAATTCACTCTAATTTATAGGGCCCATCGCCAGTTCCCTCCAATTCTGATTACAAGTATTATATTATATTTATTGATGACCAGTCTCGATTCACTTGGTTTTATTTTATTCTCTCAAATTTAAATCAGAATTTATGATGTGTTCCTTAAATTCCAAACATTAGTGGAAAATCAATTCAATACTAAAATAAAAAATAAAAAAAATTCAAAGTGATGGAGGAACCGAATTCACTAATTCTAAATTCCAAACATATCTCACTGCATGTGGAATTCGCGACTATGCCTACGTGACTATGCCTACGTGACTATGCCTCACATAAATTATCTCCATGCATATTTTTGGGCTACAGTATGTCTCACTGTGGTTTTTGATGTATGGACACTACTACTAATCGTGTCTATATTACCCGCCATACCATGTTTGATAAACTTGTTGACACGCTCAAAAAGTGGTTATTTACTCTCAAGTTTAAGAGTGTCAAAGTAATAAAATAACCCGGTAAGTCCGGGGTCGATCCACAGGGAATAGATTTAGTAATATAAAATTATAATTTGAAATTTGTTTGAAGTGATTGTAGAATTTTTAATTGGACTGCAACAATAAAATAAAATATTGGGGTTAGTGGATCCACTTTTAATACTTCAAATTTAGAAATCTCACTTTTTATAATATATAAATTATCATTATTACCCAATTAATTTATTTCAGGAATTAATTATTCCAAAACATATAAAACTAGCCATAAATACAGTGATAATTTTTGTCTAAAACAAGTCCAATTAGGTATTCAATTATGCCAAATAAATAAAACCAGTCATATAGGCGGTAACAAAGTTTGTCAATAATTAATCCAGAATTAAATTAAATATTAATCAATAGATTTCAATTTATATATTATAATATAAGTGAGATTAATCTAAATTTTCATATTAAAAGCTTCACCCTTTACCTCAACAAAAAGAAATTAGCTACTCATAATTTTAAATAAAAACACACATAATTTTATTACAGAAAGAAAAGAAATTACAAGAAAGCTTTTAAAATATATACAACACACAAGAGTCGGATCACTTCACAAAATTTCAGAGAGAATCATGTGAAGGAAGCTGGGGAAATTGAGGTGCAGAACACCTCTATTTATAGAAATTTTGCAAGCTTTATCCACCATTTTCTCCATCATTTTCTCCATTATTTCCTCTACCATTTTCTCCATCATTTCCTCAAGCATGTTTGGTGGATGTTTGACAATTGTAAATTGTCATTTTTCATTTTTTTTATAATGACTTTAATAATTACACATAACATACTTTGGATTTTTCATCAATTTAGACCTTGAAAACCTCAGAATTAGAAAATCTTGTGAACTTCACAGTTGTAGATCTTTGAGTCTTCTTTCATCAGGAACTATAATCACTTCAATCCGATATCGGAGTAAAAAATTATGGCCAAAATATGAACATTACATAGGGCTGGAATTTCCGAAGTTGTACACTGTTAGAACGTCCTATTAAATTTCTGGCCTCCAAAATCCAAATATCAAGTCCACTTTTCTAGATATGCATCCAAATTATTATTTCACCTATATAAAAGATAAAAATCACAATAAAAATATATAAAACATAAATTTAATTATTATGCTAAATTAAAGGGATTAATGAAACTACAAGTGTAAAATGATTGATTTTTCTTTTAATAAATGTGCACTTTTTAGTGTTCATCACACTCCCCAACCAACTTATTACTAGTCCATAGTAATTTAAGCGAAAAACTTTAAAAAGCCAAATTCTTATCCAAATTAATAATTGTTTTATTTCTTTCTAAATGAACGAACAAATAAATTATCATGTACTTTTTACCCTTCTTCCATACAATATAAAATAATGTATCAATCAATTCATTGTGCCCACAATATTCATAGGTCTTGTTGAAAAGAGAGTAATATTTTTGTCCTAAAATTACATTAGAGTTCACACTTTTTGGCAATGAAAGTTTATTTATAAATACAAAAATAGTTTAGGGCACTAGGTGTTAAGACACTCGTACAGACTTAATTGCTCGGATCTCAGCTATTAAAAAGAAAAAGTGTCTGATTTCCTTAAGCTTTCTCTTTAACTCATGTAACGAGCTTTGTGCCAGTGACTCCCAAACCAGTTGGCCTTAGGACACTAAGTGTTAAAACACCCCCCCCACGGACTTAATTGCTCGAGTTAGAGAGGCTACGAAATCGAACTTATTCACACATATTTTTTTATTAAACTAACTCAAGCTTTACCATTTTACGCGAACAATCACTGCTTGCTAAGACAAGATGTCCGGTTATTAAGTCAAAACATGATTAGTTTTTTGAATAAAAACACAAATTCCATTGCCTTTAGATGCTACCTCCAACAAATTTAAACTGAATATTACAAAATTTTCACTTATAACCCATGATCATATGTTACCGTGTATGTTGATAATACATGTCAAATGAGCATATGAAGATCAAATTAATCAATATTATGGAGAATTCACAAATTTAAATGATTCAAAAAGAAAAGAACAAAAATAACTTGTTACGAATTATTTGGAGATGCGTCTCAGGAGCGAAAACTCTTTACACATCCACCTCTGAACAATAATTCCACTTAGTTAGTCAAAAATTTGTTGTTAGTTTGTGGGTAAATTTTTTGTTTACACACAAAATAACAACAAAGTAAAAACAACATAAAAGAAAACTTTTTTTGAACCAAAAAAACAGCAACGAAATAAAAAATTGTAAATTAACTAGTCAATTATCCCTTCCCCCCAACCAATTTGAGGCATTGTCCCCAATATCTGAATACGAAGAAGTAGAGTTTAGAATACATCACCTGGTTAGTATGAAATTGATAATTGAATCTACAACACTACTACTAAAGAGAAATGTTACGTATTAAAACAATATAACTAAATTAAAATAGTAAATGATATGAACTGATAGTTGTGATTGTGGCTCACATCTTCCTATGTTTTTACGTCTAGTAACGGCTTGAACGCCCTCTATGGGTCGAGGATATGCTTTCCATCCAATTTTCTTATAAATTGGCAAACATGGTCTTTTAAAATCAGATTCTCGATACTGTATTATTGTCTTTCTTTTGAAATTATGTATGTAAGTTGCGAATCAATCTATCAAATCCAC
The DNA here is from genome assembly GCA_019454045.1 of Zanthoxylum bungeanum. Lineage (NCBI taxonomy): Eukaryota > Viridiplantae > Streptophyta > Magnoliopsida > Sapindales > Rutaceae > Zanthoxylum > Zanthoxylum bungeanum. Next base: position 2,073 of record SKCR01005920.1, on the reverse strand, counting down.
TAGGATGCTTCTCAGAATTCAATGATATATTATCCAATGACTTCTTACTCAAGCCATCTCTAATGGGTTGATTTTTTCCTTCACGATTATTAGACATCATTCTTAAAGAACGACAACGAGTGTTGCACGTCCAACGTGTACATTTATAACAAATACCTAATTGTTTAGCTCTAGGTTTCTTAACATAGGTGCTTTTCTCCAAACCAGGTATGTAAGAGATGAATGAATCAATAAATTTAAGGACTTCCATTTTAACCATTTCTTTCTTATAAAGGTTTAACATTTTTTTGGGTGGTCGACGTGTCTTGACATTATCTTTGAAATGTATTTTGTGTGCCCATTTTAAAGGATTAATGCCTTTCATATCTTTTAAAGTCCATCAAATTCTCTGTCTATGTTCTCTCAACACATTTAACAACTTACCTTCTTGATCACTTGTCAGAGAAGAAGAAATTACCGCAGAGTAAGATTGTTTATCTTCAAGAAATGCATACTTCAAGTCTTCTGGCAAAGTCTTAATTCCAATTTGAGTGTTTCTTCATGTTTCTCTTCTTCAAGTGTTCCAAGTTCCACAAAAGTTTGTTTCCATTCATCGTCTTCCAGTACCTGTGTAGAATTAAGTAAAGAAAAATCATTAGAAATATTTGAATCTAATTGCATATTTGATTTAAGAAAATTAGCTGTATAAATTTTTGTAGGATCAGATAAACTCCCTTGAATATATTCGTCCACAATTGGTTCAATTAGGTCCATGCTCTCATTTTCATTGTCATCATCATATGGTTGTTTGCACATTTTAAAAACATAAAGCTCCAACGTCATATTTCCAAAGGATAAATTCATGATTCCATTCCTGCAATTAATTAAAGCATTAGCTGTTTCTAAAAATGGGCAACCAAGTATTACAGGAATTGGCTTATAACTGTCTGTTACAGGTTGTGTTTCCAAGAAAATAAAATCCACAAGATATATGAATTTATCGACTTGTAATAACATGTCTTCAACAATTCCTTTTGGTACCTTGACTGACCTATCGGCAAGTAAAAGAGTGGTTGAAGTTGGTTTTAACTCGCCAATATTAAGTTGTTGGTAAACCGAAATTGGAAGCAAATTGACACTGGCTCCAAAATCAAGCAAAACATGTTCAATTTTTTTGACTTCCAATAATACATGAAATAGTTGGATAGCCAGGGTCCTTGTATTTTAATGTATTATTGGTTGAGAGAATGAAACTTACATGTTAAGCTAGAAAAGCTTTCTTTCTTACCTGATGTTTTCTTTTAACGGTGCACAAGTCTTTCAGAAATTTGGCATAAGATGATATATGTTGGATGACATCTAAGAAATGAATATTGACCTTTACCTATTTGAATATTTCATATATCTCAGGGGAATGGTTCAATTTTTTTTATTTTTAATAACTGTGGAAATGGAGGTGCATGAGAAAATTTGTTATTATCGACGATGGATAATGGTTCATCAACCATTTCCTTACCCTTTGAATCTAATTTATTTTCCGCTTCGCGAGGTTCAAGAATAGATATGTGGATGACCTTACCACAGCGAAGAGTAATAACAGATTTTACATGGTCTATATGTTGACTTCCAGAACTACCCTCGTGAGGGTTTTGATGACTCTTGGGATTTGGCTGTGGTTGTGTAGGAAACTTTCCTTTCTCGTTAATAGTCAATGCAGAAGTGATTTCGACAAAAGTTTCTCTCAAATCATTCATTGTTTGCACATTTTGGTTGTTGATGGCTTCATGTTTCTCAATGAATACATGCAAGGTATCCTCAATGGTTATTATCGACGACGGGTAATGGTTCATCAACCATTTCCTTACCCTTTGAATCTAATTTATTTTCCGCTTCGCGAGGTTCAAGAATAGATCTGTGGATGACCTTACCACAGCAAAGAGTAATAACATATTTTATATGGTCTATATGTTGGACTTCCAGAACTACTCTCGTGAGGGTTTTGATGACTCTTAGAATTTGGCTGTGGTTGTGCAGGAAACTTTCTTTTCTCATTAATAGTCAAATCAGATGTGATTTTGACAAAAGTTTCTCTCA